>DWFO01004998.1:0-10896 GCA_018246595.1 Mimoniades nurscia nurscia
CACTAGCACGAACCGCCGTCGACTGCGTACGAAACGCAGGCATTGTGTACGATTGCGTAATTGCCTTGTTCGTTACAATTGTGTAATATGACATTTCTATCTAAAATATTTATGGGTTCCTACTGATGTAAACTAAGTAAAATTATTATAATAATAAATTATTAATGTAGTAATTACAGTGACATACAGATCTGTAATTTATAATTTTAACGTGTAAGTTCTACATTTTGGTCCTGTAATGTTTCAGATATTCAAATATATTGATGTAATGGGCTCACGACATATTCCATAGTGGGATGTAAACGTAACTAGTGCACCGTGGAAGTATACTACCCTCCTCCGCCTACCCCTTCCGGGATTACAGGCGTAATGTTAGGTAAACAACACGAAAGCATATGGCCGAATTAACGCAGGAATGAAACAACATACGAAGAATAAAATGAATGAATGAACGAGCTAACGAATTAAAGAACTTCCATTAGTTTCAGTTAACGTCAGAAATTAAAACGTGGAATTTATTGTACGTAGTCGAAACGATAACGCGATGCGATGTCGCAACCCTTGCCCTAATGGGCTCACTCCATATTACGACTGTAAGACCGACTTACCCCGCATGAAATATTTATCACACGCCCTTAACTTGCATTTAGCTCTTAGCATGCGCCCGTGCATAAAACATACGTGATGGATCACGCCCTAGTAAATTAAATTACCACATTATTACATACATTTTCATCGCATATGTAGGCTTAACATATTGTGTACCATGCATGAAATTAGTTATAAATGTGTTACCATTTTAGTGATGAAATAATGTATATGTACATAAGACACATCTACAAGTACATAGACGCAGAATATTCTTTACGCATAATGATTGTATGCTCTTAAATAAATCTCGACCTATTTACTACGCCCACCCACCCTTCATTTATAATTAGAACATTAAACTCATTTGTCCATTAATATAGCCCAGCCCACACATAACATAATTCATAGCGCGGCGTGGCCGATAACATTCGTTTACAAAACATATAAATTATGACAAATTGAATATAGGCCCTGATTCATGCAACAAAGTCCAGATTAATTAATGACTGTGCCGTATCGACATTTATAATATCGCGGTCCCGTGACGCGGGGCCTTATCGCGTCGACCTCGGCTCGACCTGCATTTATCATCGGAGAATGTAAAATTCAATGTAAATATTTCACGTGAACTCGCCCTAAACAATTGCCATTGTTTGTATGTCAATAGCAATAACGTTTATCGTATTACCGGGCGAAGACTTGGGTGGAGCGAAATTGACGGAGCAAGCAGAATGCTTTCAGGGTTGTATCGCGTGCTGGTACGTGTTTGCATTCGTAATTTGTTTGTTGGCGGCGCACGGCTGCCGCGGCCACATTAATGGATCTCCGGCGCGCACGCGACATGCTCACTACAAGCTTTATCTTTGAACGTCTTGCTTTATTGCGAGTGCATACATGCAATGTTTTCACCGACGACCCTAACAGAGGTTAAGCGCACGCCGATCAACAGATTTTGTAGCGAAACGTACGAAGTGTATTAATATAGTGGGGAGAACGAAGCGTTTTTCAAATCGTGCGGACTGCCAATGAGTGAAATCAGTTTACGTCTTCCAATACGTACCACTTGTAATTGTACACGTTCTGGGCTAGCATGCTACATAGAATATATCTCGCTTAGCAATGTCAGTGAAATGGTAGTAATACATCCCATGGCTATTTAAATAGTGTACTGGTTTATTCCAAGTTCTGAATGTATTGTTTAATCATAATATAGTTACAGATTATACTTTTTCTCAACAAATAACAGTGACACACAGTCAGGTTCATTTAAATGTTAGTTGAGTTTAAACATATAAACACATACTTTACAGCATGTAATGTAATAATAATAATTCAGTAAGCAGCAGTGTCATAAACGAGAAAGATATTAAAAAGACGTTAAAAATAATTATAACAGATCAAGTTACGACGCGTGGATTTTAATCTCTTGTAGATAAAAAATCTTTCACTCAATAATACTGTATCTTATTACATTCCGAAGACAATTTTGCTCAAATATTTTAGTACTTTTTTTATGAACCTTACAAGTTACATTTATCTATAAAACTACCTAAAGTAATATTGATATTACTTTATGATAGATATCAAGTCGATATATAATATCAGTGAGAGAACTAGAGCTTTAATCCTTTAAAAAGTATCTGATCTCTATCTGCGATTATCCTGCGAGAAGAGACTCGCAGACGTCTAGACTGATTTAATTAATTAGTATCAACGTTCAGAACTGTGCGCAACAGAATACTTATTTGTGGGAACGAACAACTATAAGATAGACTTGCTTAGTCACAGCATGAGTCTCTACACACGTTTGTAAAGCGAAGCAATAATAAATTGTAGATAGTTTCGCTCTCGACTCCTAATAAATTACGTTATGTTCGTTTCAAATGCAGACTATCATTTTATGTTATATTATAAAGTTCACTTGCCTTACATTTCTTGTTGATCTAAAATTGTATTTTATAAGAAATAATATGGTTTATTAAAACATGGTAAAGTTTTAGTCAAATGTATTGAAAATATCATATAATTCTAATAAGTCAACTGTACAGAATTTTGATTAATATTTATATAGCTATATTTTTTAACCTAGCACACTTCATTCACTACGCTTTGTTGCACAAGTTATTTTGTCTTATTCTGCAATATCTTGCATAATATTATAAAGAACGTCATGAAATTGAATAAGCAAAATATTGCTTTTGATAAAGATATACTGTAAACGTGAATAATGTAAAAAAAAAGAATAGTTTTAAAATAGAAGCAAATCTATATAAAAATATATCCATTAGAAATATGGTCTTATATTCAATGTTGTGAACCAGTGAATCCTTAGTACGTACTAACAATTGATACAAGAAAACAAAGTAGCCTTATTCAAAACAGAATAAAACTACCTGTAGTCTGCAGGAGCCATACGAAGCCTACTTTACGCAGCTATTTATAAAGCATAAAAAAAGTTTGTATTGTTTCTGTCATTTCTTAAAGTCGTAAAGGCTTTTTCAATTTCCCCATACAATATTCATTTTGTGTCAAACCACACCCAATATTCGAAGTCTTGTTAACCTCGCCTTATCTTCTTTGCATCGCAAGTGTATGCGACTTCCAACACAACGAAGTCGCGTATCAAATTTGATGTATTGTTTTATTACGTGCCTATAAGTTTATACTTCTAAATACTAGGTACAATAATAATACTCTTTATATTCTTTGCATAGCTCGATGTCAATATTACAATGCGAAATGTGAGGTATATATTACTTCGAGCAGTAGTAGCATGGTGGTTTGCAATTGTGCCACTCACTGCTAGGTTGCTAGGTTAAAATCCTGCCTCGTAAACACTACCCATAAAATGTGTGTTTTATATGTGAATATCAATTGCTATACGTAACTGGCGAAACGTGGGAGTGTTTCACCAGTTGCCTACCTCTTCGGGGATTATAGGCGTGATGTTTGTTACATTAACTTCACATTCAAAATAATTTATAATACACCAGCGCATCAAGACTATGAAGCGATGTACGGACAAATTTATCTCAAATGCTAAGTAACGTGTGGTAGCTACAAAGAACTTTGATACCATCTAATTGCAGGGACACTTTTAGGGGAGACGTGTGATCCGCTCGGTCTCCAGACGCCATTATCGGTTGCAATCTAAAACCGACGTCAAAGTTAAGCCAACCGCAACGCTTGCTGCTAAAACTGTGCTCCTCTTGTCTACATATCAATAGCAAAACATAAATTGCAAGCACATATAGTGAAAGGAAATGTTCGTTAACGATTTAATAATAATAATAATAGTAATATTTTATTACATCTATTAACCATGACAGCTATTACGCCGGCTGTTATGACAGTTCTGAAGGCTTGGATTGGATTAACGGTACAGACCAGTACATTCGGATACATCATCATCATCATCTGCAAATTACCGCCCACTGCTGGGCAAAGGCCTCTCCAATAGCATGCCATCCAACTGCTGCCAGGCACATTGCGTATATCGTCACTCCACGTAACTGGAGGGCGTGCTACGCTGCGCTTGCCAAGACGTGGTTTCTGCCCCAGAACACGCCTACTCAATCGGCTATCGGTGTTTCCGCTTCATATGAGGGATGAATTCGATATTTATTTCTGACATCTTAGGCTGCATATCGCTTTCCATCAGGTGGAATAGCAGTCAAACGCGAACCTACTGCTAAATTAAAAAGAGGTCTATGTACAGGACTCAACTTCCGACGGATGAAGATTGGATAGCATTAGTAGGTCCTAAAATATAAACAGAACTGATTACATAATGTTAGAGTACCTATCCTAGCAAATCCTAGCAAAATTATTCAAACTGTTCCTTACAGATCCAGTAGACTTATTCAAACTTATGCAAATTTCAATTATTCAAAATGTTCGCTATTATGGTTTACGGTATACTTCTTCAATTATATCGTTATAATTATTACCTGCAGTTTCGTTCACTAGTCACATGAATGATGATACTATAATGAATGTGCTTAAATCACTCGATACTGACGCGAAATTTACGAAACCTACTCGACCCTACAAAATGAGAAGTCTGCTTGTAACATTTTTTCGACGATTATTTAAATACTTTTAAGTAACTCGAGTAAAGTGAAATTATTTTTATAGACTATACTAGTGAAAATAAATATCGATTAGTAATATAATAACAATATTCTTATACGGATTCAGACACGTCCATGGAATAATTTATACTGACCTAAATAGATTCTTGGACATTAGCGCAATGAATAAATCATGATAAACAAACATTTATCCTAGTGTTTGTTTTGACCAAAATATGTAATAGACGTACCGTTACATATTTGCATTACTCACTGTCGTATATATTTTCATCGCCAATTGTAAACAACTAAGTAAATTAAGTATTCTAGAGTAATTTTACAATGTAAGCTGGCTTATGTAACAACTTTATTATGTCCAATATATAAATTATATGTATATTGGACAAATAATTGCTTCTAGAAACCGTGACAGAACATTCTGGTCACATCAAAGCACCGTCGCCCTTTACTGCCTAACGTCCATATAAATTGATCCGGCCGTATAGGTGTGAATAATAAATAAATTCCCAGACGCTTGATATGCAAGGAATGTGGGAATTAATGGTGTTATGCAAACGTTCTTGTACTTGTTCTATCATTTACTAAGCATACAATTATAATATTACGGTAAATTTATCAATTCATTTATACGGCTTTGTTATTTTCTTACCCAGGTAATAAATAAACGCATATAAAGAACAAAGGGCACAGCAGTCTTGAGAATAAGTGAATTTGTGATTATTTTTCATAAATCACTTTTATCACATCTACTTAATCATTATGTATGTTAATATTTTGAGCACGTTAAATTATTCAATGTAAATAAAATGAATATTTTTATTTATAAAATATCATATCTTTAACCGTGGCAAGTTTAATGACATGGCAAGTTTCTACATATAACCCACAAATCCCTCCCAGGGCTATTTAAACAAGAAAAAGTTTATTAATTAATTGACTGGAATGAATACTTTTATTTCTTTTTCTTATATATTGTTTAGTCTTTTGCTTATACTTATATACATACATTGGAATCATAAGGTGCACTGAGCTTCTTCTTCGTCATGTCGATAACTGATGGTGAATGTTCGGCCATCGTGGGAATAGTCGCAATGTCCAGGGTGCGCCGGGCAGTATATGTTAGTACTTGTTCAGACTTAGTCGCCGCTCGAGCACACTCCTTTCATGCACCCCCGCACTTTGCTAAACGTATCTCCTATAACCCAGCGACGTCAGTGAAATGGGCTAAGCCAACCAAACCCTATCCCTGATTCTCATGATACTTTTGTTCTATCCAAAATATGAATGTCTTTCCTATATTTCATAAAGAAAACTTAATGTCTGATTGCAATTTGGTTATCTTGCGAAATAACACTCACTTATTTTGACCTAATATGTACGTAACTCAGATGCCGGCTGACGGCGTGTCAGAAAACTAAGATACTCAAGTGTAATATCAATGTAATAAAAACACGTCACGTCTATAAGAAAGACATATTTTACAGTTCTTGCTCTCTGCCTGCCATGTAATACACCTGGCGTAATATAATAACAATAGTCACCCTTTCCTTACTGCGTCGCTACATCGAGCAATGAGCATCAATAAGAGACGTTTTTTATGTATACGAAAGTGGAAATAGAATTTGGTATATTTAATTTATTAATTTATCATAAGTCTGCAAAAATTTAACAGAATAAACTCATGTAAAGACTATTCAAAGAACTAAAGTAGACTTGGAACTCCAGTCAACTCGACCCTATATTCTTTTCAAACGCGAATACTGGTCTGGCTACATTAAATTTATGATTGGTTGGTTTATCGGCGATAAACAGCTGGGTAAATTTGAATTAATCATTTCTTGTATCTGCTTTAAATTATTGTGAACATATTATGTTTATAGTTAATGTTTGCGTTTTATACTTACGAGTATATAATGTAAATTGCATATGTATGTCCTGTATTTCATATTTCTATTAATATTTCATTAAGTTTCGTCCGAATATTATTGTTATATTCCTTACGGAGTAGACAGAGAGTACATGTTGACTATTATGTAATTCTTTAACTATTATTTCTATTACAACATATTATTACATAATTAATTGTTATACATACATATATATTATACATAATAAATATATTGCTGACGGCTTTGTTGTGCCTCCCGCTAACACTCACCAGCACCCTGGGTTGATTGGTAGAAAATGCCGTCAGTCATTAAGTCCGCCCTTTGTAACGTAACTATAGGTAAACAATAAAGAATAAATAAATAAATAAAATAAATATTGTACAACGAAACATTTTTCATTGTAGTATGTAACTTCAAATTTAAATTCAAAATCGCTTACAGTTAATGTTAATGTTTTACATTTGCGCTAGCATAAAGCGCTATCTTATTTTTAGATCCACTGAAAGTGACTTATGACAGAAAGTATTTTTATTTGAACTCGCTAACCCGAAGAATAAGGGCGCCGTATCCTAGAAAGTTTCATTTTATCGGGACACACTTGCAACTTTTTAAAGCATGTCTGGTTAAAGTAGTTTTGCGCGAAAGAAAACTGACTCGTTCGGACCGCTTAACGACACGAGACCCTTGGAGTTGCCCATTGAGATGTCGAGTTCGAAATAAAATATGGCCGCGCTATGTTAAAATTCATTCAAACCCCGAATATTCCATTGTAGTGGAAGTTAAAATAGCATGTACATATACCCCAGTGTGCGTAGGTACTTGTGGAGAAACTCGCGACGATTACTCAAGACATAAAGCCATATACCTTCCGCGTTGCAGGGTTTCGGGCCCATCGTTCCCTTGACATTTCATTACTGGATATTATACCATGAGTTTATGTTTGGGAAATATGTCACATAATTTTGACCGTAATATAGTGTAACCTCAATCGCCCGGAACGAAACCTTAAAACGGTTCTTCATGGTAGTCCCAAACGTAAGCTTATCCGGTTAAGGCTTATACAAAAATGATGACAAATGAATAGATGGAAATACCACTTTCGTTTTTATTACTTTTAGTCTAAGCGTTCAATTTTGTAACTTAACATTTAAAATATTTAATCGGATGCATTACGTTTGTAATGTTAACTGTCCTTTATACCAATGTCGCAAAAGCATATCGGGATAATCAGATATTATTGTGTTAGTTGCAAGCGCGACTGCCCATCGAGTGGTTCTAGCTTCAAATCCCGGGTTGAGGCACTACTAAATTTTTCTAATTTAGTTTTTATATTAGTGGCTCAGAGTCTATGTGCCCGGTGAATAGCAATAGACTCACCCTATTCCATACTGGGACGTAAATGTAACTGGTGAAACGTGGGGGTGTTCTACATTCCTCTGCCTACTTCTTCGGGGATTACAGGCGTAATGTAATCACGTAATGTATTGAATAAATAATCTTACACAGCCAGTAACAACCGACTGGGTCATAATGTTCACATACTGGGTCAATTCATACATTATCAAATCCTAGTTTTACAAGGAATTCCCATATTGACGTTCTTGTTAGGCAGGCTTGGTTCGGTCTATTCGAAGAAATATAAAGCCGCTTTGCTCGCCGAAAGGCATTTCCGAAGTCCCATTTCCTGGTTTTTCCTGGTTCTTAGTGTATGAATATTTTCCGATTTGTGGTTAAATACTCGAATGGATCATTAATAATAGCCGTCTATAATTCCATGCAATTTTGTATGGAATATTTAATTTGTTAAACATGATTAAATAATCTGTAAGGAACTAATTCAATGCAAATGTTAACACGTTAGGAATATTCTTATCATTTATTACATCAATTTTGAAGCATTACTATATGTAACTAATATGTAACTTAGCACTACTTTCCTCAACTTTTTTGCTAGAAAATCATAAAATACTTTTATAGCAATACAGAGTAGCTGAATTATTCTTATTGTCAACTTTGGAGCATGGGGCTTCAGTCGAAACACTGTTCTTATGACTTTATTCAATCTTAAAGTTTCATGCATATACTGTAATTCTATAAATAATCTATATTCTATAAATAATAATAAGAACTAAATAACTAACAAGTTTACATTTTTATACATATATACGTAGCATGAGGCATTAAGTTCGCCCTGTGTATTGTTTATTTATGGTGTACAATGAAATATAAATAAATAAGTATATGCTGTGAAGGGTGGCCTTTAAAAAACCTTATTGGAATGTTTTCTATCAATGTCGTTATTTGGTTGTACATATATGATACTCTTGTTATTGAAATATTTATTGAACTCGTTATTGAATATTTTGAGAGACATATAGAATGTACGATTTTTTTTATATTGTAGAACAAATTGGAGTGGATAGTTTAGATGTAAATTGATTACATCTGAACATTTATAGAAATTGCACTGAAATATGTGTTAAGCGAAACCTAATAATTTAATTTAATTTAATACGAATTATTCAGTTTATATCTGATCATTACCAAACTCTACCTTGGGAATGTAAACCAATCTCACTTGCAAGTGAGATATTTTGCTACGCAACCGACTAGCGATGGACTATTCGCGGTCTACGGTAGATCTAAACAGGCAAGGGTACATGCCCAGACCGCCGATGGTCAGTAGCCCCATCCCACATGCCCGGCCTGAGGACTTTGAGCAAACACTATTTAGGGAAGGTCTATATCCAGCAATTGACTTAATTACCTAATTAACTTAATTAACGGGTTAATGATGATGACGATCTAAGCATTTAATAAAAGTGAACACAAAATACTTAATATGACTGTTAACACCGATTTCGTATAGCAAACAAATATTATAAAGTATTAATCAAGTATTCACATGTAAAGTAGACATTTATTTCAATATCATACAATTTAGAAATTATTATAACACAGCAGATATGCTCATTGAACGAACTAAAAAAAATTATAAACATATTTTAGCATCAAAGGAATATAAAGATAACGGGGACGAAGAGCTTTTGAGAACTGTGGCTCTGTAAGTTTTTGTAAAAGGTTTCAACCAAGCGCTGATAAAGATTTAAGTTTCGAGAGTTTTGTGTCTTATCAATTTTTTACTTAGAAGCGGCAAAAGTCGAAAAAGATTAAAAAGCTTTATATGTACCTATTTCTTTAAGCTGTTCAGCTATTTTACTGTTAAATGTTTCGTGAGTGTTTTTTCTCATGACTGTCTTGTCACCGGCGGGAGCTCATGAAGAAGGAACTCGTGTAGGTCATAAAACTTGAGTCAAGCCGGTATATATGTCGGTCAGCTATTTGGTCGTATTATAATATGGTCATATAACTGAAGAAAGATTGCAGGCGCAAGATGGATGCGTTAAGCCGAGGGCAGGATGCGATGGAGCATAGTAAGGAAGGCCAACCTCCAGTCGTGGATGTCGCTAAAGACCATAATTACAAATATTACAGTATATGAAATTAATACAATTAACGTATTTGACTGCTAAGTAATTTTATTTCTTTGTAGCGTCATTGATCTTAAATACGTCCATATTTAAGGTAAAGTTCTAGGTAAAGCGAGATGATGAAATTTCATTAAATATTCAAACGATCAAATTTACTTTGCAAATGACCCGAAGTCTGTTAAAATGGCAAGGTTATTTCTTAAGGAACTTGCAGTGTCAGCGAGATATTACGAAAATCGTCTATGTTCTGTAATACAATCAATGTTAACATAATATCACGTCTGTATTTAAACGAAATGGTAGGCAGAGAAGTACCTCGTTCCCACTGTTATATCACACATCAAATAAAGTAGGGGGTAAGTCTATTGCCATACGATGCACTTTTTTTATTACTATACACATAATAACATAAAAACTTATTATGTAATAAAATAATCATTGGGTCAGTAATAGTAATCGTTGAGAATTAGTAATAATTTACATTTAATAACGCAATACATTTCTCAACAGTCATTACGATGTCCACAGATCAAATTGTTAGGTACTTAATTTAATTAATATTACCCATAATAATATGTAATGGTAGGTACTTCTAGGTTGGTTTAATCAACATTTTAATTGTGTTTGACCACTGACAATTATCATTAACAGTTGTTATAAGTTCACTACATTTTAATACAACGAATTGATTGATTGATTGATTTCTTTATTAGTCCCAATCTAATGCTCCGGATTAATCGTCCGAGCTGAAAGATTAGTTCTCGAGATATATCGCCGACTGCCAACGAAAATTACTACATGAAATGTATTTACGTAATATTTGTAATAAAA
>DWFO01004999.1:0-10896 GCA_018246595.1 Mimoniades nurscia nurscia
AAATAGATACATTTATCGCTTCTGAAAACTGAATGCGCGATCTAGCGGCACGGCGGCGCCAAAGGCGGTAGCGGGAGTGGGGGCGGGGCGGGCGGTCCGACGCGCGGCGCGTGAGGTGGGGGAAGAATACTTAACTACCATATTTTTTGCAATACTTAACTACCATATTTCTTATGTTGATAATATTATTACGTTATGGTAGGGTTTCCACGCGGACAAAGTCGCGGGCGGCCTCTAGTACATACATACATGGCAGTTAATTATGAGCGGTTTTTAGTTAATAGAACTAGTAGGTAAATGTTTCATCATTCAACTGCAAAATTTTGTACAAGCTCGGTCCTGGAGGAAAAAAAAAACGAATTTTTTGTGTCTCGTTATTTTTTAAATTGTATTATTTATAAAACCTTCGATTGGTAAGTGATTATCACATGCGATTATCACATGTGATACATACACATACATACATTTCAGAATTTTAGATTTCCACGCAGAGGAAGTCGCGGGACACTGCTAGTAATAATTAATTGTCTTGGGATACGTCCCACACGTCCACCTGATTTTAAATAAGTGCAGGTAGATCCTGTGCTATGGTAATCAGGGATTGATAAATTAAAATATGTACATATTAATGTATTACATATTCTATACATCTTTCTAATTCTTTGTCTATCCAGATCAGACGCTCTGATAAACTTCTTATTTTTAAAAAACAAGTTAAGGTACCTTAGCCTTTAACCTTTTTATTTTTTTCTTCTTCTCTACTTTTCATTTTCCTATTCTCCCCAGTTACTCGATATTTCTCCGTATGTATGTTTTGTATCAATAAATTACATATGTATGTGCACCTACCTATCCGTAATCTTTTCGTGATCTTTTTATCTCTTCCTTCAAAAGGTTGTCTGGAAGAGATCTCTAGTTAGCGATAAAGCCGCCTTTTGGACATTGTTATTATTATTATTACTTTTTTTACTTCGTCCTGGATGGGAGTCATCAGACAGTTATTAATATTTTATTTAATTCACAAAATATGAATGTTCAAGGCTTACAAACAATTATTTATTATAATTTAAATCGGACAAAATTTTCTTTAAAACATAGGTACATCTTGTGCATTGATTTTATTGTTTTATTATTAATATTTTTTACCACGAAGATATTTTACACTACTTGCCTGAATAACATGAGTTGATATTGAGATACTTTTAAAAAATAAAGGTAGTAATGCCAAGGCTGCATGAATGTGCACATTTATTACGTTAAACAATTTTTGGTTTGGTTTGTTTTTTTTAATCGAATTATCATATAACGTGGCATGTTTACACTCGAATGCGTAAAGCATTTTAGCCAGTTTTGTTAAAAATGGATTCTTGTATCGCTTTCTAATTTGTGACGGGGCAGAGTAACAATGCATCCACCGGCTCCATTCCATGGTACCTGCTAGGATATCGTAACAGACTCAACCCGGCGCCTGCCTAGGGCCGGCCAAAAGGAAGCCGACGGGCAGCAGTGTAGGCGGTACGAGAAGTCGTTCTCAGTGATCCCAACCCACATTCCCAGCGTGGGGGTTATGGGCAAAAACCTCTCAGGAGATGCCTATTTCCAGTGGACTTAAGCTGGTGATGATGATGATGATTCATTTCTACATGGTTCAATGATGACTAATTCATTTATTCGATGTTATTTTGACTACCTCGTTGGTAGTGCTGGTTGTAAGTGCGACTGCCGAACGTGAGGTCCTGAGTTCGATTCCCGGGTCGGGCACTACTAAATTTTCTAATTTAGATTTTCTAGTAGTGGTTCGGATATTCGATATGTGCCCCGTATATGGCAATAGGCTTACCACCTATTCCATAGTGAGACAAACATAACGGGCGAGAAACGTGGGAGTGTTCTACATTCCTCTGCCTACCTCTTCGGGGATTATAGGCGTGATGTTACGTATGTTATATTAATATTCTCAACTAAACATAACACATATTGCTAAATATTACCCCATTAAAATCTAAATTTTATGAAATATAAATTTAAATTTGATATTATGCTTATATAGTTGTAACAACATTATGCATACCTTAAGCTGCCGTTTATTACTTTTGGGAGTTGACCTGGACGTACTGATATGATATATTGTAATATGTTTGAAACTTAATTTTTTAATTACAAGACAGTAATATTTTAGTGCAAACAAAAGTGTAATTTTCATCATAGTCACACATATACGAAGAGATTGATGAATTTAGAATTAAGCAGATTATCTTTGTAAGGATAGATATATTTGACAATCGGTGCTCTCTGTCTACGCCGTTAATGACTTGGTTTGATGAAATATTATAATAGTAACAGACATTTAAAAGTGCCCATAGTGTTGAAATCACGTTGTTGAGTATGAGGGTGTAAGTAGATTAATAAAATATAATTAATTCTAACATAACGTTCATATGGTAATTGGCTATCGGAAATGTTCCACTATTGCGATATTATTGTGTCCCACTTCTGTTTATTATAACATTTGGCCCGGAAGTATCCAACCGGTTTCCACTCTTCCACAGATTAACATACTTATCTCTTGCTCGATATGCAATGACGTAATAATGCAGCGAGAGCCCAGCGCGCGACTAACCAATTTACTTCCGAAACGGAGCCCTCGATCCGCCACCGGCGTCTGAGTGGCGTGAGGTGCACCCGATGTTGCAACGCGCACAGCTGAACGCTGATCACTGGTACGTTTCCAGCCCAGTCGCCACTCGCTGGTCGCCTCGCGAGGCCGCATCGAATGACGTTCACGGCTCCATGTCAACAGTTACCTTACACTGCGCGACATTTAAAAACGATACGCCGTAAGAAATGCCGCGAACGCGTGACATTATACAATCTGTGAAGTAAAATTTGCTTGATGAGATATAATCAAACAAAAATGGAGTTGGAAAAGGACGTAGCAGATTCGCTAAGTGCTATAAAGAAGCCCAACTACATGCTGATGTCCTTGCAGAGGATGGTCGTGTTGTGTGTGATCATGGCCAGTGTTGTCGTTGTCGTGTACTACACCCCGATGCCAGGTGAGTGAGACGCGCGATGGAAACACTGTGAGTGACATGTAGGTACCTACCCTATGTTTTTAATACAATGTACTAACATTGTAATATAATTATACATACTTTACATTGTCAGCCAGTAACGAAGTATTGCACGTTGTATATAACCTAAGTATTATATAAATTTTTACAAAGTATCTATATTCTAAAAGTATTATATATGTACATATATACATATTTATACACACTCTTGATATGTAAATTTGATTATATTTGTTTTCTATTTCTCTTACTGGAGAGGAAACCAATTGTGCAATTAAAAAGTGGTAGGTTTATTTTATCGTATACATTTTATGTCCAGCGTGGGGATTATGGGCAAAAATCCGTCAGGGGAGGTCTATGTCCACCAGTTGACGTAGATAGGTGTTGATGATGGTATTTTAAACTTTTTTTTGCCTACGACTTCATCCAAATAATACTACTGTTTTATTTAGGGGTTAGTTTAAACAGTAGTTAATTTCTTATACCAACCTTCCCTTATCCCATGCCAAATTTAGTCTTTTTGGTCTAATATAAATTGTATAAACACGACAACTACCTGTAAGATAACCTTGTGTTATTACTTAGTCTAGTGGAGTTGTTCTACAAGAATATTAACATTGAACCTCTGGGATATATAGATATTTATTTAAAATATGCGATATGTTATATTCATAACAGCATTTAATGTCATTCGTATAAAAGTTTGATGAAATACGTTGCTATGTAAATGTACATATTGTTTACATTGATTCTTTGGTAAAAAGAAATACCTTTAATTTTTTTCCAGAGGAATATTTCGAGAACTGCGACCGCGAATGTCACGAGCTTGACTGGCCTATGATATGCCGCGTGAAGCTCGTCATCGAAGTTTATAAGACTTTTAGCAAGTAAGCACTAATCATATGAACAGGAAGTTTCACAATTTCCAAACGAATATAAATTAATCTTTATTTAACATGTTTACAGATCGTGCAGCAGTTGTATGGAAGCCAGTGGTTTGGAGTGCCCATCTACATGTATAATGGCAGATGGTCGGGAGCGTGGTGTACTTACCGCTAACAGAGAACTACCGGCTCCAGCGTTTCATGTGTGTCAAAACGACATTCTAGTCGTCGATGTGGTGCATAGGGCGCCTGCTCATACGCTGTCCATTCATTGGCGCGGACAGCCTCAGAAGGAGACTCCGTTTATGGATGGCGCCCCAATGCTCACACAATGTCCCCAGCCAGCGTATACCACTTTCCAATACAAATTCCGTGCTTCGGCGGCTGGGACACATATGTATCACGCTCACTCAGCTGCGGATGCTTCGGATGGCCTGTCTGGAGCACTCATCGTTCGTCAATCTTCGCGTCTAGATCCTCTGAGAAGTTTGTACGACGTGGATTCTACCGAGCATACAATATATGTTTCCGAATGGGGCCATTCAATGGGACCTTTAGCTGGGATTACTTCGAAAATACCTAACGCTGAATCATTGCTTATTAATGGCAAAGGAAATACTCCGGAATCCATGGATGCTCCGTTAACTAAATTTGTTGTAGAGTACGGCAAAAGATTTAGATTTCGCTTAGCATACGGCGGTGGAGCGAAGAGCTGTGCTATAAAGTTTTCGGTAGAACAACACGTTCTTCAACTTATTGCTCTCGATGGTCATACAATCCAAACTGAGATTGTCGATTCTATCAGTCTGGGACGAGGAGAGCGTGCTGATTTTATATTAGAAGCTAATAAACCTATTGGTACATATAAAATGAGAGTGATCGCTGAAAGTTCCTGTCAGAAAAATCTGGAAGGTGTTGCCAATTTAGTGTATACGGATAAAGATAAAAAATATGTAGAAAACAACAATAGAGTGGACGATAATCCAGTGAACCGTGACTTCACGACAATGTATAACGATCAGTGCGGGTTAGACAGTGTGTTGTGTTTGAATGAGGTGCACGGCGTCAACAAAATACCGCTCGAACTCAGTGGAGATACCGACCA
Organism: Mimoniades nurscia nurscia; assembly: GCA_018246595.1. NCBI lineage: Eukaryota > Metazoa > Arthropoda > Insecta > Lepidoptera > Hesperiidae > Mimoniades > Mimoniades nurscia. The sequence goes on from DWFO01004999.1 coordinate 5,064, forward strand.
GATCATTTACGTGCCTTTTAATTACTCCACTCGACAAATTTCAACGAAACGTATCGGTGAGTATTTTTAATTATATATTGCGACGGTTAGAAAGTTTCTTACGACTAACGTTCTTTCTATTGTTACTGATGATATCATCTCGATTCTGTTCTGTTGTAACACATAGCTTAATTTACTTTTTGGTTACATTACCGACGTATCGTGGTCACGGTCCCTTGAATGTGGATATTCGTCGAATAATTTATAGGTCGTTGATTTTATGACTATGGTCATAAATATTGATTGTAGTTATTGATCTTAGACTGTTATGTAAGGGGGGTATTTGGAAATATATTAACATTTTTCTACATACTTCGGGCCAGTCATGGATTTTAACTAACGATTGCACTATTCTCGGTCATCGTTCGTTTCTATTTAATATCTATCTACAATTCTACCGGTTTGCTACCCTATACTTATCTGAATACTATTATTACGTCAAGATAAATCTTAGCGTTATTCATAAGAATATTGCGTATCCGGCTCAGTGTCAGATTTTGCATAGTTAAATTGTGTGTTACAAATAAATTTAATAAAACACTCATAATATAGGTATTAGCATAGTCAAATATAACAATCTTTGGTCAAAAAGCAGGACGGAAGAAAAATTCATAGAGGTATATTTACTATTTGACATAAGAATTTCAGTAACGTTCGAAATTGAAAATTTTATCGATTACTTTTGAATTTATAAAATTGTTCGAAGACAATTGAAAATAAAAGTACGACACAAGTGTGTGTCTACTATAGTACATAGGATTGTGTGTTGCGTTACCCATTAGTTCACAGTTGTGAAGCACGATTGTCAAGGCCGAGTGTATTCAGCCTATTGATCTGCGACCTCTTTGACTACGAGTCTTGGCATTTTAACTGAATAAGTTCTGAAGTCAAATATGTTCTGCCGTGTAGTAATCTGTGTCTGTCTGTTTTAAAATCTATTCCTTTACAATTTTGATATCTTAAAATACTCATTACATAAATTATATTAAAGCTTGAGTTTGTCGAATATTTATGTATATATGATGCATTTTTTTTACAATTTTGAGAATTAAAATTCAATATTGGTTTTCCTGCATGTTACGAATTACGAAAATCCATTCTCCTGTCACGTTGCAAGGTTAAATTAAATTTTAACGTTTGCATAAATTTATTATTATTATTTTTAAACTCTTTTACTTTTACTTATATCTTTGTTAATTGTCATGAACCAGTCATTATTATGAACCTTTTTTCGTTCTAATTGTGTAGACAGATCTTTCAGAGTAAGACTTGTTAAGGTCATCAACTACGATGATGTCGAGTATGGATTGACAGATTGACAGATTTAACGTTCCTTAGAGAATATTTTTGACAACTCTGAGGTGTGTAAGTTTCGTCATGATGTTTTCGTAATGACTTTATTGGCATCTCAATAGCTACCTACTTATTATTTGGTTATACTCAGCGTTTCAGGAAACGGGTAGTCCGAATAGAAGATCCAAATTGTCTAGCTTAAATATCATTCATTATAATTTTGAACACATCGTAACAAGACCTGCAAGCATTAGATTGTCCAAAGAGTTAACAGAAGCGCATAAAGTCTTATATCACAAACTAACACAAATCTTGTTACATTAGTATCAAATGATTTTATTGTGACGTTGCGATGTTTGAGAATTGTGTAAAATGTTCAAGATTCGCTCGTAATAAATTGATCGTTTCCCTTCCCAGCGCTCTGAGCTCGTTGAATAAAAGAGAAAACTTGAACGATTGTGTGACACTCCCATAAAACCAAAAGGCGCCGACAATTACTTATTCACGTCCTCTGACCGGGGTTTTCGCGTGTTTGCGCAAATTTCAACGATATTTATATAACACGACAAGCAAATTATTATTTTTGTTACCAGTATCATCACACTAGATCACTTATGTGGTAAGTATAGAGTTCTATTTATCACTTACCATACACTTACCCCGTTTTGGGAGATTTTTCACCTCCACCCGGTATATGGTAATCAAATTAATAACAATAAAATTAAAAGTGTCAAAGACAATATCATACCGAACGTTTATTTTGTATTCGTGCGTAATACGTTTAAAGTAAATGGCATGCAACCCATATAAAACTTACGTCTGAGTAAGTGTCCTTACAACACCGCAACTGCATTTCTCAAGTGTTCGACGTCTTGTCTTTACATGTCGAGTTAGTGTTTGAACGAGTTCTGTTACTTAACGAACGCTATTCGCAAGTTTCAAGGCAATGTATATATAAAATATGGGTTATTAAATTCTATTTTACTGTTAGTTCGAGACAGCGGACACTTCGGTATCTAAATATGAATCGCTATGAATTTTAATTTCATATTCACTTTCGAAATACATCGATATTAAGAAGGTGGCAAACAAAGCGTTTTGCATATCAATATGAAAACATTTCTACGTTTTGGTGTTAAATATTTGTTTCCATAGAAATAATAATTCAAAATAGTCAATTTCATAATAATTATCAAGGTTTTTCTATTTCACTGTTAAAAACGGGTCTGCTTTCAAAATTAGAACGGTCAGCCATGGTTTATCACGTTGGCTAAACGCGGGTAAGCCAGATTTCACATGACTAAGAGAACATAATGGATAATTCTACAAGTGATACTTAAACGTAAACGTAACATCACGTCTGTCATCCCCGAAGAGGTAGGCAGAGGAATGTAGAAGACTCCCACGTTTCACCAGTTACGTTTACGTCCTACTATGGAATAGGTGGAGAGCCTATTGTCATGCACCGAGCACATATCCAGACTCCAAGCCACTACTAGAAAATCTAAATTAGAAAATTTAGTTGTGCCGACCCGGGAATCGAACCCAGGACCTCCCGTTCAACAGTCTCGTACTTGCAACCAACACGACCAACGAGTCACAAGTGATATTAAATGTTAAAATATTTTTTTAAAACTATTAAATATCTATTTTAAACATTTTAAATAGATGTTTAATATTTAAAAAAATATGTATTGTTATGAAAGAAAAAAAAATATTATTCTGAAACTTTGATTTTTATTGTCATTACTGTGATCAATCAAACGTCCAATGATATATATTACCAATCAAAATTCAATTATCATTGGGACTGTTCAAATACAAAAGACATTCAATGAAGGAGCCTAATGATAGCCTTCTTCGATGATCAATATATAATATAAAATATGAAATGTACTTAATAATAATCATTTCTCTCTTGTCATTCGCTTCGTTTATTATGAATGTGTAATTCAAGATATCTAATTCATAAGTGACATAAAAAAATATAGTCACGCCTTGTTATGACCATTTGCTTTATTGTTGCACAAGTGTTCTAAGAGCAGGCAACCAAAGTTGGAAGCAGGTCGCGGTTATTGTGTAATTATGTCAAAACATATGCAGATATGTTTGATGGCAGAGTTTATTCGTCACGATAGTGTATGTAGAAATAGCAGCGCCGTAGTTACTCGCAACGCGGTATTTCTCTTGTACTGGAATTTTAAAAGTCTCCAATATGATTTTTTGTACACCTACTTAACCTACTCTCGTGGCATCTTTGTATTTGAATGCATATAGTTTAATAGTAATATTTGTTTTTGTTTATTATAAAATAAACTTAATACAAAAAATTTCTTATGAATACCACGAATATTAGTTTAGCAAAAAAATGATTGATAAATAGAAAATAATTTTACGTTAATATTTTAAAAGGTTTCTATTCAAACCAATGGAAGAAATAGCATTCGGATGATGCAATTTTTATAAAAAAAATATTATAATTCTATTAATTTATTAATCTTCTAACATAAAAATAATATGTATGTACGCCAGCTTTAATAATCTTCTGTGCTATACGACATTTTAATTGAGTCTTACATACACTACTAACCAGTGTTAATGGTAATGTTAAGTAACGATCGTGGCGCCGGAATACCATCTAGATCTTTGATCTCTAAAACACTTATCTATCAATCGCTTATACACAATATAGAAGAGTCACTCTGTACAGTAATGTTGTTGTTGGTTTTGTTATGTAATCGATTTTAAAAAATTTGAATCCGATCGAGCGCACGAAAGTGTAAATGGGAGTTTAGTTTGTTAATAACATTGTGACCAATTTCTCGGTGACGTAACTACCGTTTTGAGTTCAACGTAGTATACATATATTAACTAAGGCCTAATTGTTTATATAATTAATTAATGACAACTTGGTTTTGGTTTTCTTATATATTTAATTTATGATGAAAGAACAGTTACAACAAAAACTCAGTACCACGTGTACCACGTGTCCACCATATTTTCAAAAACATATAAAACAGACAGTGTTGCCAATATAAATGTACACATATACCAACACTAATGATTCGGAGACTTAGAAAGAATGACAGATAAAGAATTACATAACAGACGTTGATGGGTGCATCTAACGAAGGAGACCAATTGTTGCTTAAGTGAGAAATCGGAGAAGGTGGTGTGCGTGTTGAAGACAGTGATGAATGTGGAAGAAGAAGGAAGAAGCGCTCACAGATTGGAGAGAGATTTGGCACTTGGTGCTTTCAACCTACCTCATAAGGGATCTGCCGTGATGATATAATATTTATTAGTTATATTAAGACATGCCTGCAGTTAGTTATATTAAGACGTGCAACGTGCCTTAAACATACATTACAATTTAACATTAAATTTAATACATTTATTTAACATGACATGACATAAAATATATTTAACATAATTTAATACATTTATTTAACATGAAAAATTAAAACTTATTTTAATTAGCTGGTTTTAATTAGCTGGTTGATTATCGCTCCGCTGTGTTATAAGAGTGAAAATATAAATCCAAAGCCTCACTACATTGTGTGTAAGGAAAGTGAAGTAATCAACTGCGATAGTAATGGCGGACGCCGTAACCGCATATAATATCCCATGATTGCAGCTCGGATCTTCGTAATGGTTGGACGCAACCTCCTACACTCTATAAATGATGCTTTCGTGTACCGATTACGTTTTGTAATATATTTAATATGTCATTATTGGAGATCAGACTTACGTATTTGCTTGCTGTACGTATACCTATGTGTAATTTCTTGGAACATGTTCTTATATTTGATCAGACTGTCTCGTTCATGTATTTATGTATAGGTCTAGGATTAGGTCTATAAAATACAATACAAAAACTAGAGCGATTTAGCTAAAAAGAATTTAAAGTTATGTTATACCTTCCAGGAAACCTAAAGTTATAAATTCCAGACAACCGAAAGTTATAGTACCTTCTAAATAGATAACGTACAGTTATGTCTTTCAGACAACTTAATTTATACTTTCAGACAATCTGAAGTTATATCTTCTAGGCAACTTAAAGTTATACCTGTAGATAACCTACAAAGAACCTGCCTGCCTACAATATGTTTGTATAATAATATGTAATGGCACTAATAATTAATTTAAAATCACATCGAAATTATTCAAAAGGAAAAACAATGAGATTAGTAATAATTGAGTTAACTAATTATACGAAAAACACTTTTTGATATTACTAGTGATCGCGATTTGTAACTGTACTGTAAATTGCAAATCGGATATTAAGAAAACTAATTGAGAACGCCCCAAGTTATAGTCTCGGTCTGTCAATCACGTCCTTTAAGGCTCCACACAGGAATTACAACTATCGTGTGTTGGTATTGTAGCGGCGCGCTACTTGCTGTAATATGAGCGCGCGCCTAACATGGAATATGCTGAACACGCATAACACACGAGCATCGAATATAGTAAACAATAATAGACTACGTCACATGCGCCA
>DWFO01005000.1:0-10896 GCA_018246595.1 Mimoniades nurscia nurscia
AAATGTCTGAAAATCAACTTATTTGTCATAAAATTATAAAATCTATGTACGTTTCCAATATCAGACGTATTGCTATGATACCGAATACCTACCTTTTTTTTTGGTCACAGGAGAAATAGCCTCACACGCAATTGCTACACTTTTGACCGTTACTCCAGAATACTCCGTTACTCGGGTTCAAAATAATATAATCTAACGATTTTACACAGTTTTGGCCGTATTGCTATGATATATGGTTTTGGTTGTGGGCTCTGGGATTATAAATGTAAGAAAATCTTCGAATTAGCCATTTAAAAATCATGTATGCGCTTACTTTACCCCTGTAAAAACGTTCTGTATAAACACGATACAACGGAACAATGCAAACGGTGCTGAAAACTTTTGTAATTTTTAATCCCGTTGGTGTTTTTCTAAGTGAATAATGTTCGAAGTGTCCGCTAACTAAGCCGCAGATGCAAATTGTGTACGACTACAATTTAGAATGTTTACATTCATGAAGCGCTGCGTCGTGCCGGGGGCTGGTGCGCGGTAACTACGTTTTATGCACTTCGGCTCAGCGAACGCCGCGCGAACCGCTTGCTACTGCATCCAAACTAGCTTTTTTAATCCTCGTTACAATTAAACTCGTTGCCTCGTTGCTTTAGTGATTGCAATCGGAACGAGAGATCCTGGGTTCAAATCCCCGGTCAGTTTTTTTCAACTCCCGGTCAACTTTAATTTTCTAGTGGTAATTTGGAATCTGAAAATGTGCCCCGGTAGTCACCCTCTATTCCATTGTTAGTCGATTACGTAACTGGTAAAACGTGGGAGTGTACTGCAATCCTCTGCCTATCTCTTCGAGGATTATAGGCGTGATGTTACGTTATTAAAATAAACAATTTGATAGGAAAGCTCACATTGAATTCTGCTGTTAAACGTGAATGACGAGTATCTTTTGTATGTACCTCGTCCATAAAGTGTTCAGGATGCACACTAATGGTAAGATGTATCCTGAAAAATAGTCTTCGTCGTACGAAACGGTCGGTGGCCGACATTACTTACAGCGACAATTCGACGCGTTACGAATTTAGGCGGGTCACGAACTTGAAATATGGTAATGTTCACTCGCTATGAATTATTCACGGGCCGGAGTACCTACTAGGTATCTCGCACCCAGCTTACAAGTTGTGCACTGATCAGGGTCGAAGCACTAATGTTACTAACATTAGTGCCTCGGCCCTTACAGATGGTGATACATATGAACTTTAGTTATGATTTTGAGTATTATGTAGCATAAAGATAATATATGTGTTTTATATTGATTTACATTTACATAACATCATGCCTGTAATTCCCCAAAGGGATAGAGACCGAAGGGTAGTTTTGCCACGTTCTTCTAATTCGCTATTTTCTTTTGATTTTAGATGATGTATTAAAATTACTATTTAAGTTATGATTTCATAATGTAGAGATGTGTACAGGTTTTTAATTACTTTAACTTGACACCGGACGACAATGTTGCGTTAAGAAGAGATACATAGTTGGCTACAAAATTATTGCTTGCTACTGTTAGGCACTGCTCTATCAGTCTACCGCGAGATACTTGAGGGATATTCCACAATGCTCGAGTCCGCTGTCTAAAGTATTGTAGTCATTCCGATAAAGTTTAAAATCGATTATCGTTAGGTGGCGATTGTTAAACGATAACAAGTAACACCGACTCCAAACTTCCAATAGACTTATGGCAATTGCCACTAACAGTCATTCATAACAGAGGTGAACTTCACTTTATAGATCGCTTGCAATTTGTAATCGCTACAAGACTGCGAGCACTTTAAATGCCCTGATGGCCGACGCGTAACATTATACACGGTGGGAGCTTTTCCTTTCGGTTGCCAACCCGGATTATTGACAAACAAGCTCTATGTAAGTGCATAAGGAGTTTTATTGGAGATACTTATGTTCACCAGTAGACTGAAATTGGCTGATGGTGGTGATGTAATGGAATGTAATTTGCCGCAGGTGCGATGCGGTGGGCACGGGGGCGGGCGGCGCGCGTGCTACGTGTGGTGGCGCTGCTGCTGGCCCCGCTGCCCCGCCCCGCCACAGCGCCCCCCGCGCACGCCGCCCGCGCCGCTCAACCCGCCCCCGCGCGGCCCTGCGCCTCGAACGCACTCTGCGTCTGTCGCGATGACCACCTCGCCTGCGATTTCGTGCCGTTCCACAGGTTCCCTGATACAGGTGTATATAAATATAATTATTAGACTCTTTCTTGATGTAGACTCGATGATGGATGGTGGAGTTACAGTGCCGAGTGGTCGTTTACGTGTAAATAGCTGACACAATAAGATACAAAATAACGATCTTTTAATCTATTCGAAAGCGTTTATGACATAATTATGTTTTTCGGTGTCCTTTGTATTAAGTTTTATCTTGGTCTATAAATTTTTTATATTAACGTCTGAATCAATTCGAAACATTTAAGATAAGTGTTAACGGATACGATAGTCACCAAGGATTCTTAAAACTCATCATGTAAAGTTACCCAACAACAGGAGTTTGTATTAAAATCTCTTTCAACTGCTATATGCGCGTCGAATAAGGTAAAGGAGTTGGTAAGCTTGTTTTTTAGATTAATGATTAGTTTGGTACATACAGATGCGGGCGTACGGCACGTGGCAGTGTCCGCGGCGCGGCTGGGCGCGTTGGGCGAGGCAGCCCTTGACGGCCGCGCGCTCCGCACGCTGCTGCTAGTCGCCTCGCGCCTGCATCGCCTTCACCCTGCCGCGCTTGCGTAAATATACTTTGCCAGATCCATGAATTTGGCCCTTGATTCTTTTTAGGTACCCCATAAACGATCTGGCATGATTTAATAATACCGCCGCTTAGATGGTGCGAGAAGCTATGCGCTATCCTCAATCCGAATGCCCTAGGATGGCCTGCCTGCCTAGGATAGGCCCATATCCAGGAGTGGACTGTAGTAGGCTGATTTATTTATTATGTACTGGTAACATATAATTAAGTTACAGTGAGAGGACTTAATGCCTGATGATGATATTAACAATAACAATAGTTAAATCTGAAATCAATTTTTGATTTTAGGTCAATGACATCAACGCTGGCGTCCTTAGACTTAGGATACAACGAATTTACGGAAATACCAATAGAGGCACTCCGCGAACTCAAAGTGCTCAACTGGCTCAATTTACAAAAGTGGGTTCCTACCGACATAAATACTTTTTGTCGATATGAAACGGTTAATTATAATCATAGTTTTACTTTGTTTCAGTAATTATATAAGCGACATAGATCCGGATATGGATTGGGGGGCGTTAACGGATACCCTGAGCAGCCTATCGCTGAGTAATAATCACATATGCACGCTGAGGGAGAGGGCACTGAGCTCGCTGCGACATCTAGCGCAACTGGAGCTGGATGGGAATCGTCTTCGGGAACTGGACGCCGGAGCCCTGCCTGTTGGCCTGGCACTACTGCGACTCTCCGACAATTTGCTTCCTCGGATACCTTGTCAAGCAATCGCCCTCCTCCCTCGCCTCAGACATCTCCACCTCCGCAACAACGTCCTCCAACCAGCATTCAACCGCACATGTCGGAGTGAAAATTCTAAAATCGATTCTCTCGACCTGAGCCACAACGAACTCACAGACAGCTACGAGTTTGAATTCCAGCACGGCCTGCAACTTAAACAGCTCATTTTGGATTTAAACGATTTTACTTCCGTACCGCCGTTCGTGCTAGATTGTGGCAGACTAGAAAAATTGTCTATATCCTTCAACAAGTTAACCCATTTATCCGACGCTACAGTTTACGCTCTCAAACATGACTTGGAACGATTAGATTTAGATCATAATGAGTTATCTTCTTTACCTGCCAGTATTCAAGAATTAGTTCATTTGAAACATCTGTCACTAGCGTATAACAGGATCGAAGAAGTCCAGGAATTGCCACCGCGCTTACATTCACTATCGTTAGCTGGGAATCTCTTACCAACTTTTCCGTCAGGCTTGAGAAATCTGGCCCCGGCATCCTTAGTTTACTTAGATTTAGGATATAATCTTATTACTCAGGTTCCTGCAGAGACATTCGGGCCATGGTCTGAAGCTCTGACTACGCTTAGTTTGCGCGGGAATCGCGTTGCGCAACTTGCAGTAGGCGTTTTTCCTCCTTTGCCTCTGCGCGAGCTTGTTCTTAGTTTTAACGACCTCTATTACGTAGAAGCTGGCGTTTTTGCTAATCTGACTCAATTAAGAGTTCTCGAACTTTCTTCAGCGCTATTCAGCGGAGACGTGCCTGCCGGCTCGTCGCTGGAGACCTTGAGTTGGTTAGGCTTAGATAATAACAATATTCACTATTTCTCGTCTGACGACATGCAAAATTTTCCGTCTTTGGAGTATCTCAATTTAGACTATAATAAAATAATAGAATTTCCCAGCGAAGTGGTGAGAGCGAACGGCACTTATAAATTAAAGGAATTAAGACTGTCGTATAATTACATAAGTAAGATAAACTCTGAGTTTCTTGTCGATTTAGGGGAGGTGCAAAGTATAGATTTATCTTACAATCGCTTACAAAATGTGAGCGACAGGAGCTTCACTAATTTACTAAACCTAGTTTATTTAAGTCTAGCCGGTAATGTTGTGGAGCTCATCGCTGACAGCGCGTTCTGCGATCTACCCAAACTGGAGGTACTGAACTTGCAGGAGAATAACCTGGTAGAGTTCTCAACACGCTACTTTGAAAATGTGTCTGACGATGATATTAACTTTGCAATAAATGTTAGCTATAATAGGATATCCTCTTTAGCTGGCGGTTCGCCAGTTTTTATTAACGTATTAGATCTGTCTCATAACGAGTTGGAAACTATTTCAAAGGTTTTCTTTGATTCCATGGGACCACACATTCGGCAAATATTGCTCGCTCACAATAAATTAACTCAAATAGATAGTTCGGGATTCGGCACCCTGGCGAAATTGGACATATTAAACTTATGCTATAATAATATAAGTATAATAAAAAGGCGAGCCTTTGCGGAAATGACCTCGTTACAAATCCTCGACCTGTCTAATAACCATATCGGGCAGTTGTCCGTTGAACAGTTTTACAACCTGCGCCGTCTCCGGCAGTTGCGCCTCGATGGCAATCGAATTCGGGCGCTACCGCGGGATGCTTTCAAGAATACGCTTCTTGAATATCTAGATCTTAGCAACAATCAGTTAGCATTATATCCGAGCAGTACTTTGGCTCAGGTCGGCTTTACACTGCGCCGTTTGGAAATGTCGCGAAATCGGCTCGAGTACCTCGATGCTGCCATGTTCCACACCACAGCCTTCCTCCACGAGCTTAACCTCGCACAGAACGCTCTCACTGTATTATCAGATAATACCCTTGCGGGTTTGCCTCGTTTGCGCCATCTCGACTTGTCTTATAATGCGATTAAGGCCAATTTCAAGGAGCTGTTCCATAATGTTCCGCGGTTGCGTCGTCTATCTCTAGCCGGCGCGGGACTCAAAACCGCACCTCACCTTCCGCTAGCGAATCTCACAGAACTCGATCTCAGTATTAACTACATAACTTCGTACCGCGAGAGCGACGTGCGGCACCTCGCTAATTTACATGGACTCAATCTCGCCGGTAATAAATTTACATCAGTACGTCCGGCGATGTGGGCCGCACTTCCTCAACTTATATCCCTAGATATTTCACACAATCCTGTAGTTCGAATATCGCGTGGAGCTTTCGAGGGTCTCGATCGCTTGTTACATCTTCGCATGGAGCATTTGAGATATTTGGAGACAATCGAACCACGTTCGTTTCGTCCTCTCGTGTCCCTGCGTTCCATCGCTGTGGAGTCTCAGACAAGCGAAGGTCGTGATATTCCGATAGTTGAAATTGTGTCGGCGACGCCTTATCTAGAATCGTTAACAGTTCTGGTACGCGAAACGGTGTTAGATTCTCAATTTTATGGATTACGGGCACCTAAGCTACGTGTCTTACAAGTGAGAGGGAGGAACTTGGAAAAAGTATCGACGCATGCTTTTGCAGCTCTTGGAAGACAGAGAGCTCTGTCACTTCGGTTGACCGGTACGGGGGTGACGACGCTCCCGGCGGGACTCGCTCGGCCGCTGGCGCGCGTACCACACCTCGCCCTAGATTTTAGCGACAACCGGCTGGTCACTTTTGGCTCATCCACGCTATACCCAAACCTGACTGGTTGGAATCGCTACGCGACCAAGCTGTTACCAGGTAATTTAAACTAATATGCCATTTTGTAAAATTTTGTGCTCAGATGCTACTTAAAATGTAAATACATTTACTATTTATGTATTGAGGTATAACCTAAATTCTTCTAATAAATTGAAATTTTTGTAGCTGGTATTAAGAGTAGTCCGGTGTTTGCGTCTAACGCGTAAAATATTTCAGGTGGGCTTGTTTTAGCGGGCAATCCTCTGCGCTGCGGTTGTTCGGCCTCCTGGGTGGGGTCGTGGCTGCGAAGGTGGATGGCGGAGGTAGGCGGCGGGTCGCGAGGCGCTCGCGACGCAGCAAGGCGTAGCACCTGCGTGACCACACCGCGCGCAGCGCCTCGGCCTCTGATCGAGTGGCACGCTGACGAGGCAGAATGCCACGCGAGCGCCCTCTCAAGCCGCGCGAAGCCTATATTCATATGCCCTTCTATCGTACATGTCGTACTATTCGAGCTTCTACTAGTGTACGCGTTAAGCTAGTGACTGTGATTAACTCTTCAAATATTGAGTACTGTGATAGCTCTATAAACCACTTATCAAGAACTGTGAGCCCAGTCAGGGTCAAGTGCGTGATTCAAGTGCTATATTTCCAATGACTGTTCTTTAGGGCTATATCTACTTAGTGTCAATTCTCGACCACGAAGTGAAATCCAATATTTGACGAGACATCGGTAGTTACCTTCGATGACTCAGATCGCATCTGCGCGTGTATAGTGCATATTGACACCAGTTTTGTATAAAATGTTTAGTACCTACTCGTAGGGTATGTGATTTTTACTGCTAAGATTTTAAATAGTGTTTCGATTTGTACATATGTATATAAGTAGGTAATTTAATTTTGGTACACCGAACGTCGAGGTCTCGGCATGGCGCGCACTATGCGGCAACAGCTAATTGATCGAAAAACGAGCAACGAATATTTGTTAAAGGCAAAAATTTGGTTTAATTATAAATATCCGAGCGACGCCGAACACAACCGATAGAGTTATTATTGTTTTTGGTGTAAATGACTACCATATAATGAATATTATGGAAATGATTCTCGCCCGATACGCTGAAAGTTGCCGGGAATGAATCCTATTGTCTCAGTTATAGGACAATCATTTCATGGTCCATTGTCGCTGCTCACTTGTCATTTGTCTCAGTTGCGCTTATCTAAATGTTTTTAAAGCGAGTGAGTTCGAGATTTATAAGTGTCCAGCTTTGAGGCCGCTCTTTCGTGCTTAATTATTAGAACGAAATTAATTATCGGATGCGCAGGTACCCGTCGACGCAGCGCCAGCGACGGAAAAAGTTCCAGTCTTTTTAACCGTTTTTATTTCCAACCCATTATTTAACGGATTAGTAGCTCCACAGAATAAAGCGTTTTCCTCTTATCTGCTCTTCTGCGCTTTTTATCGACGTTGGTCTTTGTGCAAAAATATTTAAACTCAACCAGATTAGATTTCTTACTAGTGTTTTAAACTTAATTTTTAGTTATTAATGTTAATATTGCAAATTAATCTGTCACCATATCAATATAAAAAAAATGTAAATTATTTATATTCAATAATCGATGCGCCACTACTACTTTATTACACAATTTTATTAAAATATTGGAATTTGTAAATAACCGAACATGATGGATGAGTTGAAGAAAATAAATATTTTTCGATATATAATGTGTCTTATTTGATCACTTTACAAATTATTTAATTTTTATTGTTTATTCACGTGAAATATCGGAACTGGGTCCGAGTGTATGATTACTAAAAGTAGGTACATGAAGAATAATATAAAACTGTTTATAGGATCAAATGCAGCAACACCCTCGTCGATCCTGTGTACAGTCAACGCCACTCTGACCCTTGACTATAACATGGCCATATTATACATTAAAGACGAAAATCTTTTTACAACCGTTTGGATAAAATGGATAGTGTATATATCATGTAAATAACCTTGTGTCTTATAAAGGTATCTGGGTCAGAATCCCATTGAAAGTCATTCTCTTGGCGCGAGCCTCGGCGCCGGTCGGCGCGTGAACTATACTATTACGAACTTCGTAACAATGTTTAATGAGTAAAGCTATTTAACTACAAAATTAATGGAAATAATGGCTACGTACCTAATGATGCCTGAATGATATGATGTTCGAAAGACATTTTAAGGGCCATTGGAGGTGCAAAATTGTGACAACAGTATCTTTGCCTTCAATATACTGTTGATCACGTTTTAATTCATTTAGTGGACTTGATATGTTTATTCTGGGATCAAATAGTCATATTCAAAGACATGTTTTATTCACTACACTAATATTAATATAATATGAGCAATACACATTCAAATTAAAGAATATAAAAGTTAGATTCAAATTTACATTGCAATCAATTTTATATTCTAAAGATCTCAACTAGATAACAGCCGGCTCCGTGTTTTTAATGCCTCCCAGTCATCTCGTTAGAATTTTCTAAAGCTAAATTTTCTATGATAGTATCCGGAAGAAAATCTAATCACGCTTCTGCTCGTTCTATATAGAAATTTAGAGCAAGTCGTGGCAGTCCGACTTTGTTCACATCAAACAATAAGCTGGATGGGTTTTGATGTACACTTGCAAATCCTTGCACTGGGACCGAGCTTACAGTTACTGCATATAATTCACTCGTGCCTATTTTGTACGTCGCTGCCGCCAGTGCGTTGAATATGTATTGCTCTATAAACAGTACATTTTTTGGGAGACAAATGAGTGTCATATTTGTATTTATAAATTGTTTACTTCAAACGAAACTATTTTTAATGATAAAAATATCCGCGTACTCTTTATCATGGATTTTATGTCATGTAACACATGCTTAGCGTAGGATACGTAACAGTTACGGCGGTTTATTTTTAAGTTCGTGAATACAGAACAAATGTGTAGCTATTGGACTAATGTTATTGATAGCACTATACCTTATTAATAATTGTCTGAACTAAATAATACTAACTGCACTAACGATTTGTTGGAGCGTTCGCGCAAAAAATCGATTGTAATTTAGTTTCCGTTCAACATAAGTGAGATATATGGTAAGTATAGTAAGTATTTAATGAGTGATAGGTATATTGTACGTAGCGCAAAATTGATGCGCTAATTATAGTATTAAAGATTTATGTGGTAACGGAATGAGACAGTCACTCGGAAGGACAGTTGTTGAGCGATTTCCGAGGGGCGCTATCAGAGCGCCGAGTGCCGGCCGACTGCGCACACTTCAAACACACATGTATTCACACCACACCTACTTAGAGTCGTGTTCGTAGTTTTGTTGTAAATAAAAAAATGTTGATGGATATCGGTGTCGAAGTGTCCCTCGACCAACTATCTTGACGAAACATTCCGATACTGGCGTTCGTGTACAGAGTGATTCATAACGCAACACGTCAAGTAATGAAAAATAATAAAAGGATTCAGAGATTGCCTATACATTATCCGGTACCGTACTATACATATAGGAAGCCGGCCCTGGTATTTCAATAGCAGCTCCTTAAACACTCCCGATATCTTATCCCTTTCGCCCCTTCTTATATAAAATTACGTTGATGTGATGTACACATTTACAAATGTATACATACAACAAACATGACACACAGATTGTTGAAATACCGATACAGATTTACGAGCATATTGATGTATGACTTCATATTAAATATCGTTGACAACGCGACGATCTGTATTTTAGGACGTTTATTTTTTACATTAATTAATTAGTATTTAATACATAATTAGCTTATAAAATACATAATTAGTGATAAAATATATGTAATTTTTTATTTATAACTTTTCACAACCGCTTGTATCTATAGACAATTTAATTGGATCCTGAGTGTCCTCGACAACTATGCCAGAGAACTCTGTATTTAAATGTAACTAACTGACCCTCTTGCAACATGAAGGAATGGACATAATTTAAAACAAGCAATACATTCCTCTCACAACAAACCTGAAAATGCAACAAACAAAAGTATACCAATTTAAAATTTGTAACGAGTTCTGTAGTGTACCTATGCGGTTCCTACGAACCCTTAGTAAAGGTTTTAATTTCTCAAGTTTTATTTTTGTGTATAACAATTTGTTTACAAAAAGTCAAACGCCGTTTCATAAAACACATTCTCATAGTATGTAGAACTACCAACGTTAATTTATCATAGCGTTAAAACAGAATATTAGTTTTATTTTTCAACGCAATGGGTATAAAAGTGGCATCATTAAGTTGTGTATAATTTTACACGCTGCGTCCCCAAGCCCGGGGCATTCTCTGTATCAGCCTTACGTAGTTGCAATAAGGCTCAAATGGTCTTATCTTGTGTTAGGTTTATTTAGTCCTTATGCGTTTAGTATAGGGTTGATTTTCACGGGCAAGTTGCTGCTCCAACGTAGGATCCAGAGGATTACCGACCATTTTGGAGTCTTATACTCACACTATCCTTTTTAAACATATTCTGGAGCCTCTGAGGGATTTACAAATGCATCCAAAAGTTTTACATAGATACATCATTTACGTTTTGTTTTCTTTTATCATACTCGACATTAAAATTATAAATGAGTACGTCATGCATTACATTTATTTACTTAGTTTTATTTATCAGAACGCGTGGTTTTACATTTTCTATACAAAATGCGTACATATCAATATTGTTT
>DWFO01005001.1:0-10893 GCA_018246595.1 Mimoniades nurscia nurscia
TCAAACATTACACGAATATTGCAATAAATTTAAACGTTACACGAATATTGCAATAAATTTAAACATTACACGAATATTGCAATAAATTCGTTAACTCGTAACAACTTGTTCTCAGATATTGGAACGGGGACGACAAAGAGCAATGCAATTTTTTTAATGGATTTAACAATGAGTGACAATTAGTCAACCTATTTCAATTACATGCGTATAATTTTAATTTTCTGTATCCGTATATTATTTTTTGTATTTGAAAACAATAAGTCCAATAGCAAGAACGATTGCCGGAAAATTAAGTTTTAATTTAAATTAAATTAACCAATAGTAAATTTTTTTTGTCCTTTTCAAATATGATGTATTTGTTTTTCCAAAATCTTTGATGTTTCCCTCAATTTCTTTTTTAATATCATTTTAAAATTTTGCAAGTAATATTACGTCCTATAGTACCGGATCCGGTATTTGAGCCCAAGACCTCTCGATCGGCAGTCGCGCTCATAGCCACCGGACGAAAGAGGCAGTTTTCAAATTACGATGATAATTAATGTTATTGAAATTGATACTGCAAAAATATTGTAGTAAGTTTCAAGAACGTATTTTTTCCGGTGTAGGTACCTACTCAATTGTTCAATAAATAAATATGACAACATGTGATTGGTAAACACAGAACGTTTAATACATACATATGTAGGTATATAATATGTACATGTATACATAGGTATAAATGACATAGAGATATTGCTAAAAGTATTTGCTTTTAGTAAATAGAAAGTGTATGAACACACATGCATGCATATATTAACTTCAATTGTGGGGAGAGAATGTTAATTTGTGATAAACTTCCACTTTCTACGAATACTGTTAGGCCTAATATTTTGTACATTCGTCATAGTTTGGTATATTTAAACATTAGTAGTGGTAATATGATAAAAGTAATTTGATTTTTTTTCGAGTATGTTATATGCGAAAATTTCTATGGCGTCGTTTCCAAACAGCTCAACCTGCATCAAGCCGAGTATTTAATCTAAATGTAAACGCATACATATGTATTTTTTTCAGGCGGTAAAGTTCCGTGAGGCATTGTACTTCGCTATAAGTCAACGGACACGATCCACGGCAGTGACTCAGCAGAAAGCTGCAAGCGGGAAGGTGCACGCATAGATCCAAGCAAGGTCGAAAATAAAATCCAACTTGGTGGTACATTGGTGATAATTATACAATGTGGTTTTGTGCCAGTGTGATTGAAATGCGTGGTGATTGGCTAAGAATAACTTTGAGCAATATCGCCTTGAGGTTTCAGATTAGAACGCGTATTGTTATTTGTCGCAACCCGATCATTTGCGGAGGCAGTCAATAAAAGGTGTTATTTTGCTGGGATTCGAAGCAGATGCAAGCACTGCTCACATTATATAATCAGTTAATGAATTTGTTCGGTCCCTAGCATTAAGTGTGAAACAAGTGTGAAATGTACGAGAACTTATTCTTATATTACATTATTATATTTATCTTTACAGAAATTAATAAATAAATAAATATCTCTGGACATCTCCACACACGGCCACCTGATCCCAAACTAAGCGTCAAGGGAGCTTGTGGTGTGGTAACCAGAGGGCTGATCAACTACATGTATCATGTATATATATACTTAAATAAATATATTTTCTTTTAAACTATATATTTTTTACCCACGGAGCAACAGTCAGGTTCACTAACCACTGCACCAACGGGCCTGACAAAATAATATTTTAACATCCAGACAGAACAAACACTGGTGCTCATTACACAAATATTTGTCCTATCCCGGTTTCTACATGTCCTGAGTGGAAATCAAACCTAAACCCGCAGTACTATAACATTCATCTAGAACTGGACTAACAGGTCAATCAAAGTGGAAGCCATAAGTTGCTGTGATACACCTGATGTTCAACATTGTCCATGTTGGTCCTTAAAATTGTCAACGGTACTGCAGAATAATATTTTCAGTCGTGTTGCAACTAAGCTTTGAAGGTGATACTATCAAAGGGTGATCACTTAAACCCTTATGTAACCAAGTGCCTGTAATACTATGAGTATGTACGTAGCATGTACCTACCAATTTATCTTTACAAGACATATTGAGAAATAGTTCTAATTATTAATTGTTTATTTATCTTTATTTACTTTTACCTTTATCTGAGATTAATATTTAATATGCCTATCTCATCGGAGATTACAGGCACGATGTACTGTTTTTTAGCGTTAAAAATTTAAATGTAATATTGTATAGATATTATTATGAAGTTAAGCAAAGTTCTTTATGGGTAGCTATTGAAAATCGAATCTCAATATGTTTAACCATACAGGGCTGTTAAGCTTCATATATCATATGTAGTAAACCTTGATAGTTTATTGAATAAGGTAATTAGCATTTGTTTCATGTATGCAGAGACTTACGTATTATTCGATTGAAACCTCCTCCAATGTCTTGCATTTTTTTACATAAGCTAAAAATAATGTACTAAAATTTTTTAATACGTGCAAGTAGGTATGAATATATTAGTCTGTGGAACGGGAATGAATTCCAAATGCTGCGTATGGATTATTTGTGCATTTTGGAGACGGATTCGAATATTTCTTATGCTTGTCATGATTTGGCAAACGCGATTTATTTAAATTTAAAGTACCAATCACGTACACATTTGAAAAACTGTTGATTGTTTTTTGCTAAAATACAAGCTATGTATATCTCTTGAATGTTAATTGATGTGACGTAAGAAATGATTATGCAATTCTACAAATGTATGAGTTAAGGACACAGGCAGAAGGCGAGGGAAAATATTATATAGGCTTTAATTACCCTTGAAGTAACGACCTATCTAAGTATAATGCTTTTACCATCTCTTCTTAAATAGGCGTGACATTACGTACGCACTTGTATTCCCATAACATAATAGAACATAAAAGAAACGAAACTTGAATATCAAATGATTAGAAAGCGCAGGTCGATAAACTTCAAAGTGACGTAGGTCATAAAATTTACAAAATAAAATCCCATTTCATAAAATTCAATATTGATATGATAAATTAATGAAGCGAGCAATAAAATTCAAACTTTCTATTTATGGCGAACGATTAAAATTTTGGAATTCCAAAAGTGGCTTGTGAAATATTTTGTAATTTGCTTATGTTTATTTGGCACGTGTGATTTGTTGCCTTTATTGAAATACTTTGCCATCGATTCGGGGCAAAGGGAGCGTGTTTGGACCTACTTGGTTCATAGGCACGTCAACAAAGCAGCATTATTGGTCACATTCCAGCGAGGTGAACGACAGCGAGCCTTGCGAGGAGGCAAGGTCACTTTAGAAGGGGAGCCCAGGCCTGCCCACTGAACGAATATTTTCTACACCAATAAGACTTATCCTCAGTCCTTCCGTATCTCTGTATGGGTCGGGCTCAAACTCGTTTTCGATCAAGTAAACCCAATATACGTACATATAAGTAACCAGAAATTAATGCCTCTTTGTTCCTTAAGCAAGTTAGTTGATATGAAACTATGCTTGATGTCTGTAAGTACAACTATTTTCAGTCTTTTAATAATAACACAGCAATCGCAGCGATCCGCTTTGTATTTGGTATAACATTTATTCTAGCGTTAATGATTGCATTATACAATATGGTACCTGTAACTATGTGTGCCGTATCGTATATGCTTGTCGTGACGATCTAACGTGCCTTAGGTCAGCACAACGTTAACCATAGATTCCTCTGTGTCTCCTAAATACGCATATTATACGCTGACACCGAATGCAAATAAACCAACGTGTGTAGGTAAGGCGATGACATTGGTTCTCGTCGCGGTGGCATACAATTTGCAGGAAAAAGATTATTAGGCGTCTACCAGTTTGCTTTGAAATGAGTTTCGCAGTGGAAATACGTGTGTTATATAAAATATATGTGTTATATACAATTAATCATATCCGTTATAATGATTTTATGGATTTTTACGTAACATAATTACGTTTGAAGGATTAATAGTAAGTTCGTTTCTCTCTCTATCTCTCTCTCTCTCTCTGTTTTGTAACATTCTCGGGTAAGTATGTAACACGTACTGCCCTTTAAGGAAGTTCCAAAAAGGGTTCAGCTTCAAAATTGACAACGAATTGGCGATACCTCGAGTGTTGGAAATATCCAAAGACGGCAGTGACCACGGCCTATCTGCGTGTTTGCTAGGCTAAAGTTATAATAAATGATATAAAGCAATATTTTTATAATGAGAATTACAATTTAGAACAGGTAAAATTATCATGATTGTGGGTGTTTTCATTGGTTTTTGGACTCCGTTGAATAAAAACAAACCAATGTTGAATATGGTTCAAGATCTACATCTGGCCGATTACGGATGTTCCTCGTACATTGATACCGAGTTGACTTCACCTTTCAAACCACTATTCCATAGCGGCATAATATGTGTTTCCAATAGAAACTTCGATAAAGGATTCTGATAAATTTATCAACATGGCTACCTGTACTTCGTAATCTAGATTCAAGGTATTAAAGGTATTATGTCCGTCACGTATGGGCGTACTTAATGGAACATTATGATTTAAATTTTTTATTTTATACTAAAGTCCTCTCAAATTAAGCACAGTTTTCACATCGTTAGTACCTACTCCTATTTCGTCACTAGATTGAATACAGGAAACATCAATGAAATGAAGCTTAATAAGAAATAGAAGTTAATAGATGATAAATTAAAAACACTATGTAGAGTAGATATAATTTTGTTTTTGCAAATAGCTACTTAGAAAACTGGTTATCATACATATAGGCTTAGTGTTGCGTCAACGCTGCTAAGTTGCCGACGCGAGCGCCGCGAACTAGAAAGGAAATACCAGTGCCACAAGCAACGCGCATGGTGCAATTGTGTATAAAATACAATTATAATGACATTAAAAGCTATTGTAATGAAAATCAGTGAGCAATAGTCTTGTGTTGCGTATATTTATTTATATTATTAAGATAAGATAAGACGAAGACATTTTTGCGTTGTTGCAGTTCAAAAGGGGAGGTTAAAAATTTACTATCCAGAAAACAGATAACAATTATCCCATCAATCAAGCAATGAAATATTTTAATTCCAAAGAAGTAACACTCGTTAGATTTTTATTTAATTCATAATTCTGATATGTTTTGAAATGATTGTATGCATTATGTATAATTGAAACTTTCCGCTTGCCTTCCAATGATTGTCATTACTTTAAAATAAGATAAATTTCAAGTTGTTCTGTGAGCTTCTTTTACTTCATATTGGTCCTTCCTGGTAACCGAAACAGTTTTCTTGAACCATCTTTATACATTTAAAGACAAATGGCCGTATTATTAGCTTACAACATATTCTTGTTAAATATTATATAGCCCTAATGTCGTCAATAAAGTCTATATTGTTTACTACTCGGAGTATACCATTTGAATATATTTGAGGTTAACTGATTTATAAAGTAAACGGAGAGGAATAGACAGTGTGTTCACCGTTCAGTGGAGTGAATGACGTCAATTCCAAATGTCTCCTGTAAATGTCTCCTATCACTCAAGTTTGTATCTTGCTCGTCGGCAATAAAGTTCAGGAGAATGAAATGTATTTGTCTGGATGTAGCGACGAATAGGGCGGGAGGAACGGACAGGAATTGCTCTGGATAATCGAATTCATTACTACCCTTTGTACCGTAAACAGCGGAAGGACTGTCTGATTCTGGTCGCTTACCTACTTATCGTCAGAAGTGTGTCTTGATATTCAATAAGGTTTATTATTGCTTGCACAGCGATACACAGACAGATGCAGTACGTTGGTAGTTACAGAAAATTGATGTGTCTAACGTCTGCTTTATGTTCCAACTGGATCTCAGGTATACTGCGGTGTCTGTTAATTTAGCGAATCAGCATAATCGTGATGGATAGCCTCAATGATAGCTGTACTGGCTCTGTAATTAGTTTATTGCTGACGTGGATCTATGCAAGACCTCAGTAAATCAGTGTGATGATATCTCGATCGTTTTGAAATTTGTTTTTTATTACTGTAATTATGTTGCTGACTGTACGTTGTTAATACAAGTTATATAAATCTAGTTTGGACACGGATTTCAAGCATAACAAAATTATAATATAAATGATAATATTCTCAAAGTAGATTTTATTACATGAGCATAGGTTACTAATTTAAAATTCTTGAAATGTTGTAAAATAATGTATTAGTACATATAAAAACATGTACATTGGTCCTAAGCAAATAATTAACAAAGAAAAAATCTGCGATCCTGCCAGGATTCGAACCTGGAATCTTCTGATCCGTAGTCAGACGCGTTATCCATTGCGCCACAGGACCTCTGCTTACTGTAGCGAAATATATGTACAATGACAAACCAAACAATAATCGTTACCAGTGATTTTGAAACAAACATGGTTAATGGTAATGACGTGTTAATATTAATAGACACGTAGTATGTGTATAAATATGTATATTACTAAGTTGCCAAGTAACGTTTAAAAAATACTTTAACCGCTAATGACTGTTCAGTCCCGTCAACTGCAATATATTTTATAAGTCAGGGACATTTCGTAAATTGTTTCTCACGGTCTCAAAAATAATTTATCAATAACAGTTTAGTCGTAGCAGTTTGCAAAAATTTGTTCGTGTACGAGTACCTCACACCAAAATTCGGACCGAGCGCAATTACTGTGCGACTTATTGTTTTAAATGTTGCTCAATTCGTTGAGATGAGAAGTGAACTAGCGTTCCACTTCTCATAGAGTGGAATTATTTGTAGTGTTTCAGCAAATGCTAACGACTGGTTCTGTTGAAAGTGTACACGCGAGCACCGCCGCGTGACCCCCTTCGCGGTAACGGACTAGTAACCGTTGGATGAACGCTCAACAGATGCCTCGGCTGTGGTATTCGATAGTGTTATATAAGAAAACAAACATAGCATGAGCTTAATTTTTACTATCCACATCATTAGAGTGACGTCTTAACACTGACGCAGACGAAATGAAAACGATTGAAGGATCGAGAATGACGAAAAACATTATGAACTTAAATATTAAATGTATGGACTTGTATGAGCTTAGAAATTACAAGGATTTTGCCTATGTACATAATACACACATAATCTAGTGATTTGAGAGGTCAAAGAGGTATATCAAAGAGATATCTCTTGGAAGAAGATTTCTTCTTATGTTTGTGAATAGTTGAGCCAAATGGTTCAATTATTCACATGATATTCATTCGCAGTCACGTTTAAAAGATATAAGAGAAATGCCATTTTCAATACGAAATCTAAACGTTCAGCTTTGACTAGACAAATGCGTAGGTCTGATTTGCTTAGCGTACCTAAGCCTTAGATACGAGATTTTTTACCTTCAACTTCTGCGAACCGTGTAAAACACTGAAAATGTGTCTACTTTAGTCTCAATTGAGTTTCCTAATGCTCCCCGTAATCTAATACTTTGACGTCTATATATGTATGTATATTCTATCACAACTATGTATGATATTATTTATAGACTTATATGGTGTCAAACTTTCCTATTGTTGAAATTAAAAAAATAATGACATATTCACGATATTTTAAATTAAAGATAACGACAGATTTAAGTGATTAGTCTAAAATAGCAGCTAAATAAATATACATTTCCACATTATATGAAACGTATGAATATCGTAAAATATATATAAAAATAGTCCAAAAAACCTATCCGATACGAAACATGTTAACGATGTATGAATAATAGTAGAAAAAGGCACAATCTTGCAAAGAAATTGTCTCTCCTACCTCTAAGTAGGATCCTTTTGTTTTTAGTCTTCATTGGACACTATTCCAATGCCAGACATCATCTATATTTATCTCACTCACACATATATCTGCCGTTCTCGAGAAACGCTACTAGGCCCGATCTTGTTACTCATATATTTCTGTAATACCTGATAATATAGAACGAATCTGTCATACGATACAACCTTTCCCAAGGATTTAAGCTAGTTCGATGGAAGGCGAACCAGATTTCAATGTTACTGAATGTACTAGATAAGAAATGTATATACATACGTTCCTGGTTAAAAATTCTAATATTAGAAATAAACTGATTTGTTCTGCCTGCGCTATATTTAACTGTATTGCTGTTATAATTTATCCGATTGTGTTCCTTATTTGTTATGTGTTCCGATATTTGATCCTTAAAGGACCCTTGGAAGAATTCGTCCTGCTGCAGATAATTCTACCATTTAAAATTACTGTAATTATTCTGTATACCAAAGACTTAATAATATTTTAATTTAAAATCACCAATTTTCACGTAATAATGCAATAAAAGTATCTATTGTATTTTTTTTTCTCACGAACAGGAATTCATTACTGATAATAGTTTCGTTGCTGTGCCGACAGTTTGTGAAAGTTTCAGTTTCATGAAGCATAGTCTACATTTCATAATTAATAATAATTTTGCTATTGAAAAGTCCATTGTTCATATTCAGAAAACTCCGTAATTCTCGTAGAGGTAGGCAGAAGAGTGTACTTTGGTCCCACGTTTCACCACTTACGTAAAATTTAGAAAATATTTTAGTAATCGTTTTTTCCCGAAGTAGGTACATACTTAACTGCGACTAACAGTGCCGTTTTATTCATTTGTGCAGAGGTGCCTTTAATATTATATTGTGTTTATTTGTATAAAAGTAAAATACTTGCCATATAATTGCCAATAAAGTACTTGCCATACATGTAATACATCGTTAGTGAATGAAAATAGAATCTGATTCAAAATTGCGACAGTCAAAAAACACTTCGCTAAAAATGACCTAAATGACACTTTTATATTTCTATTGAGATAATGACAGACTGACGGATTTTTTGATAAACACTCCACGTGGAAGATGGTTAAAGATTTTGATAAATCACAGAAAACCTCTAAAGATGCTAGTGAATCATGTTAAGTGTGAATATGTAATGAATCTGAAAAATTATACGCATGAATCGGTAGTTGAATGAACTATCGTGAACTGAAAATATTTATTGTGCCGTAAACTAAAATGGTTTTGAAATTTTTAACGGGATGGAAGTTAAAAGAGTAAGGTAAGATTTGTCAGATTTGAATACCAACATTACTTCGGTGAAATTAGAAATATCCCTATTCTTCTCAGAATTATTAGCAATTTTCATTAAACAGGTTGCTACGTATCTATTATTGTATTAAAAAATATAAAGGGATGCATTGAATATGGGTTGAGGCGTTAAAATTTATTTACTTAAACCTTAATTTTTCTTAGGTACCTATGAAACGTTATTTAACGTTTTTTACTCGTTCTTATACATTTTCAAGTGACTAATTGAGAGAGTCAGAGGAACTTAGCGACGATTTTGCTGTCAAAATTTGAATGTCTGCAAAGTACTTCTCAAAGACAGCTGTAACTTTTTTATTTGTTTTAACAAGAATATTGCCAAGAAAATGTTCGTTGTCATTCTTGCGGAATTTGATGCTTACAATTTCGGCATCAATTAAGATGCTCCAAGTTTTTTATTTTATTATTATTACTTCTGGTTTCGTAATAATGTATAAATACATCTTGTCTCATATGTTAAAAATATAACTCAATAACTTATTTGTCTTCCCATATTTATGATGGATAAATATGAAATGTGATCGGATTCATAGTCTTTCGGAGATATTTTTGTCTGGAATAACAAGTCTCTAAGTACATATTCTACATATAACATTACGTATCTAGTAAATATTTATTAACTTAATTCAATAAGCTAAGAACTTTTTAAGTCGACTACGCTACAGGGACACTCTTTCGTATTCGTTATTATCTGAAATAATTGTGACACTAAATTGACAAACCATCGCAAATTATAAAAAAAATATTACTTTGTCGTGTTATTCTTGTATATTTGTAGTAGTTAGCAATTGTATTACGTTGCACTATAATTGTATCATTAGCTATCTGCCTCAATCCACACGAGCGATTGCTATGACTCTAGATCCAATTTGTGATAATCATCCTATCACATCACTTTAAATCTCGGTTAGAGTAATTTGTGTCATATTAGCTTATTTCATAAAAATACCAATATGCTTATAAACGCCATGTGTTTTTAAAATTTAAATCGCAACAAAATAACAGGAACATTTATCTTAAAACCTTTCACTTAATATTTTGATTTCCTTAGCAGTAAAAAAATATTTATTATTCTAATGTATACTTTTGGTATCCTCAAAAATTTCTTAATTTTTTATCGACATCTTTGTTTATAGACTATGGACGATGACGAATAAAAGAGGAATGCGGATAGTAAAATCATTGTATCGAATATTAAGTACATAGATATTAAAGAAAATTTTAAATTCAATAGTATATCAATAAAAACATTTTGCTTTGTTTGTATGTTATGCATAAATAAATATCCAAGAGAATATATAGGTATAAAGCGCTAAGCGAAATTTTTAATTTTTTTTAAATATGTTTAAACAAAAAATAGTCCACCTTAAGTACGGCGTTTACATTTTAATGAGAGGTACTGACGAATTTTAAGGTGCTTTGAGCTCGTCGCTCACATCAAAGCTACCCTTGACGAGCGGCAGGGGGTTGTGGAGTACTTTAGCTTAGATAAATGCGAGGGGGAGGCGCTCGGGCCGCTCGACCGGTTCGACGTCGACACAAGATGGTGTACTCGACTCTGTCCCCGTTTGCCTTGCCTTGCTTATGACTGGCATTGTTTGTATTCATACTTTCATAAACCTACGTTGAAACTGAAAAAATACTACGAGGAAACTTATAAAAATAATTAGAAAGAAAGAAAGTAACTTCACGCCTGTAATCCCCGAAGAGGTAGACAGAGGAACGTAATACACTTCCACGTTTCACCAGTTACG
>DWFO01005002.1:0-10893 GCA_018246595.1 Mimoniades nurscia nurscia
CCTGGGTTCGATTCCCGGGTCGGGCACTACTAAATTTTCTAATTTAGATTTTCTAGTAGTGGCTCGCAGTCTGGATACGTGCCCGATGTATGGCAATAGGTTCACCACCTATTCCATAGTGGGACGTAAACGTAACTGGTGAAACGTGGGAGTGCTTTACATTCCTCTGTCTACTTCTTCGGGGATGACAGGCGTTTATGAATTTCTAAAATATGAAATTGCATTATTTTCGGTCGAATTTTTAGTGAAATATTGTCAATTTGCTATGTTTGCTGACAGTACTCGATGTGTAATATTCTTGTATTTAAGTAATCAAAAGAAACTAAGCTGTTGAAAAATACTCCATTTCCTGCAGAATATTTTGTTTTTTTTTCAGGTCGCTGTTCAACTTAAAGATGTAAATGATATGGCGCCTGAGTTCATTACTCCTAATACGACATCGGTATCCGAAAATATCCCCCTTAATACTGTCGTTATGACCGTGAAAGCTATCGACAAAGATGAGGGGAGAAATGGATATGTCGAGTACTTTATGACACCGGATGCTGAAGTCAATGGTTATTTTTCGCTTGGAAATGTCGATGGGATATTACGAGCAACTGGAAAACTAGATAGAGAACTAAAATCTAGCTACACTATAGTAATCACAGCCAAAGATAGGGGCGATCCACCTAATGTTACAAAAACAAAAATTAGTATCAAAATTTTAGATGAGAATGATAATAGTCCTGTATTTGATCCGAAGCAATACAGTGCTTCAGTTCCGGAAAATGCAAGCATTGGCGCAAGTGTTTTACAGGTTCGATTAAATTTTTTTTCGGGTTTTTATTGAAAGAAACTTTCATGAAATGCTAAAAACCAATTATTTCATTAATGTATGTAAATTATAATATAATTTAACGTGAAATGGTTTATATAAAATTGATGTACTATGTATTATATAAAACTATAAAATTACAGGTTTCCGGTACAGACATAGATGAAGGAGTAAATGGAAGAGTTCGATATTCAATTGCTTCTGGTGACGACAATCGTGATTTTAGTATAAGTGAAGATACTGGTATAGTTAGAGTAGCTAAAAACCTCAATTTCGAAAGGAAGTCTCGTTACATGCTTACCATAAGAGCTGAAGATTGTGCTAGAGACGATATTAGATTTGATACGGCTGAATTATCTATTTTGATTCAAGATATAAACGATAACCCGCCCACGTTCCTAGATTCACCATACTTGGCCTACGTTATGGAGAATGTTATTCCACCTAACGGTGGGTATATAATAACAATCCACGCCTATGATGCTGACTCACCTCCATTTAACAATCAAGTGCGATATTTTATAAAGGAAGGCGATGCAGACCTTTTTAAAATAAATGCTTCATCTGGACAAATTTCATTACTCAAAACATTAGATCGAGAAGCTCAAGATGAATACACCTTGTCTTTAGTAGCCATGGATACCGGTAAGCTTAAAATTATTCTTTATTTATTAAAAACCTTTTAGCATGCTTTAACAAAAAAAAACCATTTGCTAAATTGATTGAACCATTCAGGCCTAAATATTTTTCATTTATAAATTTACATTTTTTTAGGATCGCCACCGTTAACAGGATCGGGTACTGTTAAAATTATTGTTCAGGACGTCAACGATAATAGTCCAGATTTCGAAAGGCAGAGTTATAAAACGACAGTACTAGAAAACCTGCCATCAGGAACTGTGTTATTGAATCCCAAGGCCGTGGACAAAGATGTTGGAAATAATGCGAAGATAAGATATAGTTTACTTGGTGATAAATCTGAAAGATTTCAAATAGATCCACTAACAGGCGTTATTGCTACAAATGCTACACTAGACAGAGAAGAATGGGACGTGTATTATTTAATAGTTATGGCACAGGATTCATCAACTACTGATCCTCGAACTGCAACTGCTAATGTAACTATTGTCGTAGAAGATGAAAATGATAACACTCCCATATTTTCTCAATCAGAATATGAAGTTTATATATCAGAGCGTACTATGCCAGGAGATTTTATTTTTGGAGCTAAGGCAAAAGATAATGATATTGGTCAGAACAAGAAAATATTGTATGATCTCAAAGGTGAACATCAGGAATTTTTTGCTATAAACGAAAAAACCGGTGTCATAAAATCAAAGGAAAATTTAATGAATCATAGAGACAAAAACAAAACTTCATTCAGTTTGTTAATTATAGCTTCAGATTGTGGCGTTAATCCTAGGCAAGCTACAGCAGAATTAAATCTGGTACCAAAATCCGGGAAGAATTTCCCAAAGTTCAGTGTAACAAATAAATTGACATTTACTTTTTCCGAAGATACCCCTGAAGGAGTTTTAGTAACAAGACTATCTGCGTCATCTCCTAAAAAAGGGCTTAGTGGGTTGTTACAATATTCCGTAGCTGGAGGAAATGTTGGCGATGCTTTGCGTGTGGAGCCAATGAGTGGCGAAGTGTTTATAACTGGCAAAGGACTAGATTATGAAACTATGCCACTTTATGAAGTTTGGTTTGAAGTAAAAGACTCTGATAATCCACCTTTAAAATCGTTTATTGAGATAGAGATAAAAGTAACAGATGCTAATGATAATGCGCCTATCATCGAGAACTTATTATATAATGCTACTGTACCGGAAGAAGAATCCGCGCCTCAACTAGTTGTTAAAATTGATGCACATGATGATGATTCTAATGAAAATGGTAGAATATCTTTTAAGCTCGTCAATGATTATGAAGAGACATTTAAAATTGATTCAGAAAATGGAGAAATTTATACAAATATCGCCCTAGACAGGGAATCAATTCCGTTTTATGAAATACTGGTAGAGGCAGTTGACCATGGGGTACCTCAGCTAGTGGGAACGTCCACTGTTCTTGTAACAGTTTTGGACAAAAATGATAACCCACCTAGATTCACCAGACTTTTTAGTGTCAACGTAACTGAGAATGCAGACATTGGATCTTTTGTCATAAAAGTCACAAGTTCAGATTTAGACACTGGTCCAAACGCTAACGCTACTTACAGTTTTGTAGAAAATCCGGGAGAAAAATTTGTAATAGATCCAATAAGTGGTAACGTAACAGTTGTGCGACCTTTAGATCGAGAAATTCAAGATGAATATATACTTAAAGTTGCCGCAAAAGATGGTGCGTGGAGATCAGAAACTCCTTTGACTATTACAATACAAGACCAGAATGATAACGCACCTGAATTTGAATATTCGTTTTACAGTTTTAATTTCCCTGAATTACAAAAGAAAAACAGTTTCGTGGGTCAAGTGATAGCTACCGATAAGGATAAACAAGGTCCTAATTCTATAATATCCTATTCTCTCCAGCAAACTTCTGATTTGTTTTCAATCGATCCTGCTACTGGAGAAATATCAAGTAAATTTATGATGAATTATAAGAGAACTTCTATAAATTCATCACCCGAGAATACTTACTCTGTTACTGTCGTAGCAACAGATAACGGGAAACCACCAATGTCATCTGAATGTATGGTTACTATTAACGTTGTAGATGCAAATAACAATAAACCTAAATTTATTGATCATGAAAAATTTGTACCAGTTCCACGAGACGCCATCCTCGGAGAAAAAATTGTACAGCTTAAAGCTGAAGACAATTTAGACTTTGGAATAAATGCTGAAATAGAATACTTTGTTTCTGGCGGAAATGGTACTGCTTACTTCGTAATTGATAGAATAACTGGATGGATTACAGTAAGCAAACAATTTTATTTTGTTGGGAAATACTATGAATTAAAAATTAAAGCTGTAGATCGAGGTGTCCCACAACAATTGGATGAAACAGTAATTACTTTCGTCGTTACTGGTGATAATATTCACAGCCCTAAATTTACTGCGTTAAGTTACCAAGTAATTGTACCCGAAAATGAGCCGGTGGGAGCATCAATATTAACTTTGAAAGCAAATGATGAAGATGAAGGTCCTAATGGTATAGTAAGATACGAGATTTCTTCAGGAAATGTTGGTAAAGAATTTCATGTTCATCCAATAACAGGCACTATTAGTATATTGCGTCCTCTTGACTATGACGAAGTGCAAGAATACCGCCTTAATATAACAGCAAAAGATCTTGGATTCAAATCAAAGGAAACAACTGCCACTGTTACAATTATACTAACTGACATAAACGATAATGCTCCCCTATTTAATCAAAGCATGTATACTGCATCTTTGCCAGAAAATTCTCCAATTAATAGTTTCATTTTTAAAGTACAGGCTCTCGATATTGATTCTCCAAAGAATTCTATTATAAAATATTACATAAGCAATGAAATATCATCATTGTTTTACATTGACATTAACACTGGGAAAATATTTTCTAAAGAAGTTTTCGACTACGAGGAAAAGACTGAATATAAATTAAAAATAGTTGCAGAAAATCCAGATTCTGTGATGCATAGTACGACTGTAGTAATCGTCCATATAACTGGTGTCAATGAATTTTATCCAAAGTTTGCACAACCTGTCTTTCATTTTGATGTCTCTGAATCTGCTGAAGTTGGAACAAATGTCGGCGTCATTCAAGCAAGTGACCAAGACAGTGGTGACGATGGCATTATTTATTACTTGTTTGTGGGTTCAAGCAATGACAAGGGCTTCAATATTAATGCACAAACGGGTGTTATTAGAGTAGCAAGATACTTGGATAGAGAAACACAAAACAGGGTGGTATTAACAGTTTTAGCTAAAAATTCAGGCGGAATTCATGGAAATGATACTGATGAAGCTCAAGTTATTATATCTATACAAGATGGAAACGATCCTCCAGAATTCTTACGTCACTATTACGAAACTACAATTTCTGAAGGAGCGAATATTGGACAGCGGGTTATTCAAGTAAAAGCTGTAGACAAAGATGTTAGACCTCAAAATAATCAATTCAGTTATTCAATAATAGGTGGAAATATAAATCAATATTTCAAAATCGATCCTCAAACAGGAGATATTGAAGTTACTCGTCAACTTGATAGAGAGTTAATATCTATGTATTCATTAACTGTTGGCGCTATTGATACTGGAGTTCCACCACAGACTGGCACGGCAACAGTAAAAATAACGTTAACAGATATTAATGACAACGGTCCAGTTTTTGACATTGCTAACTTCGATGGCGCTGTTTATGAAAATGAACCACCTAATACAAGTATTACAACACTAACAGCTAAAGACCCAGATTTACCACCGAATGGTGCACCTTTTTCATATGCTATAGTTGGTGGTAAACACCAGGCTTACGTAAAGGTACACAGGCATACTGGGGTTCTTTTAACAACTAGAAAAATTGATAGAGAGCAAACTCCAAATTTGGAAGTAATAATTCAGATTGAAGATAGTGGTTCTCCTGTAATGACTTCTAATTACACCATCTTAATAAAAGTATTAGACAGGAATGATAATCCGCCTACATCAAGATCGGCTCATGTGCTTGTCTATGCATTTAACAATAAAATACCAAGTGGAAAATTTGCAGATGTAAAACCAAATGATCCCGATATTATAGGAGATTATAAATGTAAAATTATTAAAGAATCTACTTCTGAAAACACTCTTGTGTTACTGAGTATTAGAAAAGGCTGTGACCTTTATACGAATGCTATTAGACCAGGTCAAGGTTATTCATTCTCAGTATCTGGTAATGATGGTATACATCGTGACGTTTTGTCTTCGATTAGTGTTGAATATTTTTCTTTTGATAACAGAACTGTAGAGCAATCTATAACCATGAGAGTAATGAATATGACGGCGACGGATTTTCTTAAAGATTATTATCGTATATTGTTGGAAATATTAAAAGTTGGATTAAGGAATAAAGAATACATTTACTTATACAGCATAAACGAATCAAAAGAAAATTTGGACCTGACAATAGCAATTAAAGGAAATAATTCAGTGTGGAAAAAAGAAAATACAGAAAATCATATAAGATCTAAGGAATTCGAAATCACCAAAGTCCTTAAAAGCCCCATTGTTGTATCTTATTATCCGTGTACTGTACACAAATGTCAAAATGATGGGGTATGTACAGATGCCATTAAAGTTTTGGATGATACAAAGATAACAGAAAGTTCAACACTAATACTTACATCTCCACTCGTCAAACATGAGTACACTTGTCATTGCACTGATCGCTTTATGGGTAATGACTGTGAAATGCGCCAAGATCCTTGCTCGCCAAATCCTTGCCACTTCGGTGGTCAATGCAGAAAACAAGGTTACGATTTTGTTTGTACGTGTCCAGCGCGGCGCGAGGGCAAAACTTGTGATCTAGAAAGAGATGACGTTTGTAGCAGTAATCCATGTAAAAATGGTGGTTCTTGTAAAGAAAGTTCAGATAGAAACTCATTCTTTTGCTTATGCCGACCAGGTTATCGTGGCAACCAATGTGAGGCATTGGTTGATTCTTGCAGACCTAATCCTTGTATGCATGGAGGTATATGCATTAGCTTAAAACCAGGTTATAAATGCAGTTGTACCAACGGCCGTTATGGCACGCATTGTGAGAGTTCAACATTTGGCTTTAATGAATTGTCTTACATGCAATTCCCTGCACTAGATGCTTCAACTAATGATATAACCATAATATTTGCTACCACAAAAGCGGACGCACTGCTACTATATAACTATGGTGCCCAAACAGGTGGAAGATCAGATTTCATAGCCATTGAGCTTCTTGGAGGCAAACCTGTATTTTCTTTTGGAGGAGCAAGAACATCGATAACATCTGTCAGTATAGTAGAAAATGATAAAAATCTTGCAGATGGACGCTGGTACAAGCTTACAGCTACAAGAAATGGGCGTGTTATTTCGCTTAGTGTCACTTCTTGTACAGATCATGGCGACGTTTGCATGGAGTGTGAACCTGGCGATGATTCATGCTATGATGACGATACTGGTCAAGCAGGGTGCGTTCCGTAATTATTATTTTTAATTAATATTTTCATTAACAATGTATATACGTTATTAACATAACGTAATATCACGCAGAGGAGTGTAGTACACTCCCATATTTGGGCAGTTACGATTACGTCTGACTATGGTACAGGTGGTGAGTCTATTACCGTACACCGGAAGCTCATCCTGACTCCGAGTCACTATTAGAAAATCTAAGTAAGAAAAATCCAATAGCACCCGACCCAAGATTTGAACTAGGAACACTCGTTCGGCGGTCGCGCTTGCAACCGACATAATCAACGAGGCAGTCTGTACATACAGGCAGTGTATACATATATTGTTAAGTTAATAAATGTTCTTTATATAAATATATTGTTATAAATGTACTTGCGATATATTGTTCATTTTCGGTAAACATTGTATATCTTCAGATCATGATCATGTGTTTTTTCTTTACAGAACACTCAACTTCAATAATGAACCTCTTCTCATTGGCGGTTTGCACAAAGCAGATCCAGTGCTAGAACGTCCAGGCCAAATTCACTCGGATGACTTCGTGGGATGCATGCACAGTATATCCATTAACGGTCGATTGCTAAATTTGACTAATCCTATACAAGCTCGGGGTGTTGAACCTAACTGTGACAGATCTGAAAAAGGTGCCTGCTTCAAGAAAGATGTGTGCGGCGTGGGCGAATGTATTGATACGTGGAAAACTCATCATTGTAAATGCGATCGGAAATTAATATCACCTGACTGTTCCCTATCTCTACAGGCTATATCAGTCAACGAAAATGGATTTATAATATACTTAATATCTGAAAAACATCGGAGAATGCAGTTATTGGAGTCTTTTTATGGTGGAAGTACTATATGGGATAAAAGGAATGGTAAAACATCAGGAAAAACCAACACTAAAATCAGTAATCCAATGAAGACTTTATCTTTCTCATTTAGGACTCATAAAAAAGATGGCGTTTTGTTCTACGCTGCTACAGATAAATATTATACATTAATCGAAATTTCGGAAGGAAAAGTAATTTATACATCCAAACAAAATTCTATAGTAAACATGACTCAAGCAGACCAACCAGATTCTTCGGATGGTAACTGGCATAATATTACATTAATAGCTCATGGAAGAAGTATACGTTTGACAGTCGATAGTAAGAACCTTGGAGAGGAGCTTGATGCAGCAAGTGTGCATGATTTTTTAGATCCATATTTAACTATAGTTTCATTGGGAGGAGTTAAAGCTGAATGGATTTCGTCTACCAACAAATTTGAGGGATGTTTAGCGAATTTTTCTATCAATCATGAAATTCAACCTTTTATGGGTAACGGCAGTATTTTCAAAGATGTATTGCGCAAAGGAAAAATAATCAGTGGATGTCATAGTACCTTTGGCGCTGGTTTGACGCAAAATCCAGATCCGTTGAGTATCGGAATTACACTTGTAATATCATTTTTCATAATTTTAATTGTTGCTATATTAGTTTCCTTCATCGTTTTTCGGCTACGGAAACAAAAGAAAGAAAAAGGTAATATCCCCACCGGTAAAAGCAGTCTGTCTCATACTAAGCAAAATGGTGGTCCTGCTATGTTGAATGCTCCAAATCTTATAGCAGGAACTAACGACAGCCTCATGAACCGCAACATACATAATAATGAGACAAGTCTTAATAGTTATATGTCTGATAACGCTGACATAATGCGCAATGTTGGTCATATAGTTGGTCCGGAATTATTATCAAAGAAATATAAAGATCGTGAAATTATGAATATAGATCCACCGAGACCGCAACGTCCAGATATAATAGAGAGAGAAGTAGTAGGAAAAAGTCCCGCATTGCGAGAAGATCATCACCCACCTCCACCCCCATCAACAAACACCTCACATCATACACATGATCACCCTAGTGGCATGGACTTAAATTCAGAAGTACCAGAACATTATGACCTTGAAAACGCAAGTTCTATAGCTCCGTCTGACATTGATATCGTTTATCATTATAAAGGCTTCCGTGAAGCTGCTGGGGTTCGAAAGTATAAAGCTACTCCACCACCTCTAACAGGATATCATCATAAACATCAAGCTCCTCAGCATAGGCATTCACCGCATCATCCAAGTGGCTATCCAGCGCGGGTCCTACCGCAGTCATCTCAGCCACCACCTCAAACTAGACAACATCAGACTACACCACTTGCTCGGCTTTCACCAAGCAGTGAGTTAAGTCAACAACCAAGAATTCTCACTCTTCACGATATATCAGGAAAACCATTACAAAGCGCTTTACTAGCTACAACGTCTAGTTCTGGAGGAGTTGGTAAAGACGCTTTACATAGCAATAGTGAACGTAGCCTAAATAGTCCTGTTATGTCACAACTAAGTGGACAAAGTTCATCCGCTGGTCGGAAAACGCCCAGCGCTCCACCTCAAGTGCCTCAAGTAGTCTCTGTAGGGTCGGGTGCAGTAGGATTAACGGCTGAAGAAATCGAAAGAATGAACGCTCGACAGCGCACTTCAAGTCTAGTTTCTACCTTAGATGCAGTTTCCAGTTCTAGCGAAGCACCTCGAGGCGGCGGAGTCAGCCATCATATGTCACACAGACACCATTCGCCACCGGTCGATAACAGAAGTTCTACGGGTTCTGACGATGAAAGTGGTAATGATAGCTTTACATGTTCAGAAATAGAATACGATAATAATAGCATCAGCGCAGACAAGCCTGAAGATGTAAGAAGGCAAAATGTAAGCAGTGGAAATAACAATAAAAAACCTATATTACCACCTCCTTACGAGAGCTTCGATTCTTCGTTTCGAGGATCATTGAGTACATTAGTTGCTTCAGACGACGATTTGGCTCCCCATGTTGGTTCAGCACTGTACCGGCAAGCGAACGGGTCTCCAGCACCAGCGCCACTCGGATGGGATTATTTACTAAATTGGGGTCCTAACTTTGAAAGTATGATTGGAGTATTTAAAGACATTGCTGAATTACCAGATTCAGTCAATGGACGAATGTCTTCCTCGCTGAGACTTCCAAACGGTACACCCAAACCGTCCGAAGAATATGTTTAATATAAAAAGCTGTTTTGTAAATAGATTTATAATTAAATTTAAATATTTTGTACAAAATTGTTGGGATCTTGTATCAAGGTCTGTCTAGTTTCAATTTCTTGCCATATCTTGTTAAACTATGTACATGGTTTTATGTGCGTAGTGAATTTTGTATTAGGTTATTGATATTGTCATATTTCAAACCTCATTGTAAATATATGTCAAGAAAAATCTTGTAGATATGTAGCGTTAAGTTTTTGTAGAAATTGTATTTACCTTTTGTACAGCGCATTTATTGAAATTTATAAAATTCAAGCGTCTCCTTAAAACTCGGGATTATTTTCATTTCTGCTAAATAGACTGATTTTGATAAATACATAAATTATGTTTCATTTAATAAAATATTACATTGACAGCGAACTACAAGTGACCAATAACATATAGCACTTAATAAAGAACTCTGCCTGAGACCTACAAATATAAACGAATCAACTGAATGAAATACGCTTACTGTTATGTAGAAGTTGTTTATTAATTTACTCATAAGTTTAAAACAAGTACAATTACAGTCAGAGCTCTTAATTTTGTGTCATGTTAATAGATTTTTTGTATTGTATGAGCCATATTAATTAGTGAACAAAGTGCCAAATGCGTCTCCTGTTCAAAAGAACCGACTGACTTTAATTATTTGTATAAACAATAAAATGATTCTGGATAATGGAATTTCTTTTAATCCCTTACCAATATGTTTCACGGATAGTTTCAGACGTAGTCGCGTCCTTAACATTATTAAATCACAAAAAACACACACACACACACACACACACACACTCAAACACACACACGCACGCACGCATGCACGCACGCATGCACCCACGCACGCACGCACGTAC
>DWFO01005003.1:0-10892 GCA_018246595.1 Mimoniades nurscia nurscia
CCTATTCCATCGTGGGACTTAAAAAGTAACCGGTGAAACGAGGGAATGTTCTACATTAATCTGCCTACCTCTTCGGGGATTACAGGCGTGAAGTTACATTTTTTTATAATTTTTTATGTCATATCGAAGCACCGATCGGAGTTTATCTAAATAAATACCTACCATTAGCTCGAAAATGGAAGGTGCAAAATATGTGTGCAATATAAATATAATCTGTGCTTCAGAGAGCACGCAATTAAGTTTATTTAGAATATGAAATAAAAATGATTAAATAAAGTTTTCATGAATACGTATCAATGGATAGATACTTGATTAAACTTTTATTACCTTCATTTGCCAGTAGCCCTAGGACCTCACCATCACTTTGCTGCAGTCAGCAGGACCCCATGAAAAGAACATGGCTTACGACCGAAATTGGTCGTGTTATTTTAAAAATAATATTAAGTGAGTTAAAAACGTGAATCATTTTACCAACTATTATTAAGTCTAAACTAAATCGTTCAAGACTGTTTTGGAGAAAGATTATCAACTCATCATCATCAGAGAATAAGTAACTAGTAATGCGTCGTCGATAATTAGAAGATAATTTTTATATTGTAAAGATTCTTTAATCGCATTATTTCGCAACACGTCCATAGGAGTATCCTTGCTGTAAAACAGATTCTAAAGTAGGTATTTGTATTCTTCAATTTGTAGGTTCGCATACCGTACATATGTATGTACCTACATACAAAATGTATGAAAATGTTTATGAGCTATTTATTCATGGCGCGAATAATTAAGCACAAGTAAAACGCATGAAATCACTATTTAGTTACAAACAACAATTTATTTTTCTGTAATAAACACCTAATTGCCTTGATTCGGTTTTGTTTTCATTCCCGCCATTACGTCGTAGTAGCGATTGAACTTCAACATGTATTGACACATATATGTATAATTATATTTTAGTCACACGGCAAGTGAGCTTCGAACCATTCGATGTTCCAATTTCAAATATCTAAATGCCACATGCTTTACAAAATGTAGGAAAGTTCTGTGCTTTCGTGTCATAATTTTTTACTTGTGTTCCTCGTCATATTTAACTATTAACGTGATTATTGCTAAACAAAATAGCTTTATACATTTATGCTCATAAGCCCTGGTAGGTATCGTTTCACTGTTAAACAGGGGTCCCGTTTAATGGGAAGGGTATAAACCGTAGTCTGCAAAGTTAGCCAAGTGCGGTTGGCGGAAATCTAAG
The DNA here is from genome assembly GCA_018246595.1 of Mimoniades nurscia nurscia. Taxonomy (NCBI): domain Eukaryota; kingdom Metazoa; phylum Arthropoda; class Insecta; order Lepidoptera; family Hesperiidae; genus Mimoniades; species Mimoniades nurscia. Next base: position 1,244 of record DWFO01005003.1, read on the forward strand.
TTAATATTTAGTTATTGTACACTTTGTACAGGTATACTTTTTGTATCCTTATCGTCTCTCCGTATTTAGCGTTTACATACCCTTGGTCTGTAGTATCTACAAGTACTTCAGAGAAGTACCTACCTATTTATAAATCTTTGAGACACTTATCTCATATAAACTTTTATTGGCAGTTTAAGCTGACATACTTCGCCTACCCATGGCTGGCACAGACGCAAAATGGTGTTCCAGATAAATACAACCTTGTCTACGACAAAAAATAGCTCTCATACATTGGTAATTTTTTTGCAGATTACGAAATTTACTGTACAGCTTCATTACGACGAGATGATGAGCTCGTCTACTGTTCCTTTAGATATAAAAAAATAATAAAAGATCATCATTATGAACCTCTTTCATCAATCAAGTGTTAAAATACGGGTGTTCACCTAGAATATAAGATTGGAAGATTGTACCTACACGCCTCAGAAAAAAGTATATTCAACTAGTTTTCATTTATTCCCTGACAGAGACATATTTTTTTATCGTTACATTAATAGCAAACTGACACGGATAATTAACGATGCCTAGGTATAGGTATGTTACATAATAAATGAATATATTATATATTATTCATGTGTAATTTATATAATGTGTAACATCCCAATGAATGGAGCACATTATAAATTTGTTGATTAAATAAATTATTGATTATTTCGTCCGTTGGCCACTTAAATTTAAATGCCCCGAAGAAATGACTACATATCACAGATAAAACTCAGTGTATACTTGTGTACATATGTAAATAAACAGCTAATCTCTTGATACGTTTTACGCAAACATTTTAATAACAAAGTTTATTTTTTAGCGCGCTCCAGCGATTCGTCTCGCTGCTTGCAACTGCACAGTCGTTATGTTTTTATTATTATGCTGATAAGAAATTATGCATGTGTCGCACTATTAAAGTCTGATGCGTTACGAAACAGCAACTTGGCCATATGTTTTAGAAATCATGCATTTACATTCAAACTTATTAGTGACTGTGTACTGAAGTTCATAGACAATGCATTCTAATTTAACTCAGTTGTTTCTTTACTAATTGAATATGATATATTTAAATGGTTCGTATTTAAAATAATCTTATTCTCACATTTCCCTAATACTAGTTAGGAAAATTTTGAAACGATACATTTATCATTATTAGCCTGAAAATTTTCGCTGCTGGATGTAAGAGTAGTACACCCCTCAGGGGTTGTTGCTCATAATCCCCACGCCCGTTATTCGGAGTGGGAATGAAGAGAATGGCTTCTCTTACCGCCTGCGCTGTTACCCGTAGGGGGCCAGGGCATTTAATTGTACCTCGGTTGGCTGCGCCATTCTGCGATCAGCCAATCCAGGGTTTAGTCGCCTCTTACGTCACCCTGATATCTCGGCACGGGGTGAATTATTTCGCTGCCCCGACAGGGATAACAGATAATAACTTATAGATATATTAAAATTAAAGAGTATAATATGAGTAGTATTAAAAATCTAAGTAACTCGAAATCAAATGTCATGATGTCATGTTTTTACGTTCGAAAAAGAAAACTATTTCCAAATTTAAAATGTATGGTAAAGTTTCGCATTCGAAGGCATCGTTGGTCAATGTACGTTTGTCGTTCGAAAGAATGAGAGCTTATTATATAATTCTGCCTCACTCATACAAACACTAGTGCGGAAGCCTAAAAAAATTGTACGTACCGAATTGCGAATATTATTATGTCTCTCTTTATTCGCATAATATTTTTTGTTAACAGGATTAAAGTACCAAGGAATTTTAATGAATGTAAGATACAACGAAGTCCCGTGAAACATGTGAAATTAATTGCGTACTCGACACAAACGTCGCACATCAAGACATACTTATGAACATTTCCCGAGGTAAAGGCTCGATTTAAGGACTTAAAGATTACTTTATGAATGAATTAATCATTAGGTAGGTACCTACTCCATACATATATTTTGAGTTCTACTTACTCCAGACTCGTATCGAAAATCGACTTCTGTGTTAAATCTTACGTACATACATATATCACATCGCTATCGAGTGGTGTCTAAGTAGGCCTCAAATCTTCAAGCATCCTCGAAGACTTCGGGCATATGAGTTGGAATGAATCCGTAGTAGTTCCCACTGGAGCAATATCAAGACGTACGTTCCTCATCTCTCCGTTACTCTTCCCCTTACTGTCTGTAAGCCCTCTCCTCTTTTCTCTACTCTTATATCTCCAACACACGGTTACCTCATTTCTCGTTTATTGCCTTCCTCTAATTTCAAGCTATAAAGAAACTTAAATATGACGCAGCCAATGAAAAATATATTATTATTCTATGTGATTTAACACAGTAACACTGGGGATACCCTAAGACCGGAGATAATAGCACTATTATTATTTCATTTACGCTATATGTAATTGAGACTTCTCCTTATAGAATTATTTATTTAATTAAATATAATTTATTCACGGAATATTTATATTTTTACCATCGTGCTCGTGATGTGTTGACGTCAGTTAACAGTAGGTACTCATCTATGCGGATAATGCCGATTTTTGTCTTTGGACGGGAAAAATGACGTCACATCACGCCTGTCATCCCCGAAAAGGTAGGCAGAGGAATGTAAAACACTCCCACGTTTCACCAGTTACGTTGACGTCCCACAATGGAATAGGTGGTGAGCCTATTGCTGTACACCGGGCACATATCCAGACTCCGAGCCACTACTAGGAAATCTAAATTAGAAAATTTAATAGTGCCCGACCCGGTAATCGAACCCAGGACCTCCCGTTCGGCAGTCACACTTGCAACCAACACGACCAACGAGGATGTCAAGATTTATCGCACTCACCTATAAACGATCGTACACCGAGTGTTCCCCTGGCCACCGACAGGATCATGGACAGAGTGGACACTCCTCCGCCGGCGAAGATGTACGCTCGCTTGCTGTTCCCGCCGGCGGCGCTCGCGTCTCGCTTCCGCCGCCACAGCGGCGCGAAGGACGTCGCACAGATAAACAAGCCGAATACTATACACTCCCATGCCAACCAGCCCGAGTGCATTTTGTATCTGGAAAGAGGATATACCATTGAGTATTTGATCTTATCGATACATTTTATATCATCACGGTAGTTCCGTTACGGGATATTCAATTACGGGGTAGTCAAAGAGCATAGAACCAAAATAAACAAACGGCACTTATATGTCAAAATCTCATTTTAGGCTCCATTGTTTTTTCCTGTTCTTGGGTAGTACCTTCTCACGTACGTGTTAGATATATTAATTGAATATTTAATACGAGTATATCTAACACACGCATCGAACGCACAATCAGACGGAATTCGGTATAGATGTAGACAGCACTTCATATAAGTAAAATGAAAAACACGTAACCTTAATTTAATATGAAAATATTAATTAATTGTATTCATCGAGTTGCTAACAACAAATCCAAAAAAGCAAATCGTCGATATTAATTGATATTATGATAATAAAGACGTGTGTGTACTTATGAGATAAGTGTACTTAATAATACACAAATGTACTTATTATGTATAGTTATAATGACTTCGTAACGAAGCGCGTCAGAATTCAAAGTAACCACACAGTGCGTCAGGGGAAACGATAATGGTTGACGAGAAAAAACTCCGTACACGTCATGTACGCTTGGTTTAGTTGATGTATGAGCAGAGAAGTCGAAAAAACCCGTGGCGTGCCGATATAGAGCCTCTCTCGCACTCTCCTTACCATTGATTGTGAAAAAGATGTATGTATTTATATACCTACACAATTTTTTATAAAAATCACTTCATTCTTATTGTGATCTTGTACAAACCTTTAATTAAGTAATACTAAGACGTAAAATTTCAAGGCGCTCGTATCAAAAGTGCGTTTTTACACACTTTATACGTTAGAAATTCATATATGAATGTGTATTAGATATCTAGCAATAACAGTAGGTACTTATATGGCGTGCCTAGTTTAAGATTCGATGGCCAGTGTAAAGATCTATACATTAATAGGTGAAGATAAATATTTGTTACCCGTACATAAGAATATTAATATATAAGATTTTGTCCAAGAGAAGTAAGATAAGGTTATTATCTATGGTTAGTAAGTATAGTAATTATTAGATATAGTTGAGGTTCAGAAGAAACTTAGAGAGCTTAAAATTGTATATACCTAGTGTATGTTACTGTTAAATAAAATTAAATTAAACATTAATTGTTTACGTTCATACTGTCCAAGTCAGACGTAGCTATACTATAGGCCCAATAACCACAAAGTAGATATTTACAAATATATCCCGTTTATATTAGGAACCTCAACTTCGTTCAAACTTGGAAATTAAATGAATTACGGCCGAAAACGACCAGTGCTGGTTCACAAATATGAATCAAATGGACCGCGCTAAAAACTAATATCAGGTTTTGTGAGACGAGATAAGGTCAATACGCACTACATTGGTAAATAAAGCATGTCTCGTATTAATAAACACAGTATAGTATAGACACTCATTATGGCACATTTCTCACACCGTGACATCAGTTTTGTACGTCACAATATCATAGACAACAGTACGTTATTGTAAAGAACTCGTATTACGTTAAGATAAGGATAATACTGGACCGTCGTGATGCGAGTCACGGATTTTCAGCATTATACAGGGCTATATTCAATTTGTTTACAATCGGCTTCCATGCGTTTACAATCACGATGTCCTATTAACTTGAATGAATTATGTAACCAACGTTCTAGAAACCGCGCGGTCTCAGCGACAACCGTCAGAAGAACCTTTCGTAAACATCTGTGTAAAAGAATATATTATGCACGGATTAATTTATGCGTGTTTGGGCCACGACGTCGCGTCGCTGCGATCGGCGGGAGCTCATTAATTACGATCTGGGATAGATTCGAAACCAGACGGACTATCTCGAAAAGATAAAGATCATTTACGTTCATGCATAATTTATTCTACTATTTTATTATTCAGAATTTAAAATTATATAGTACATATACCTTAATTCAATATTATTATTATGTATCATATAATATTTTTTAATATACATATAATATAAAGATTATAATACAGAGCATAGTATAAAGGTACGTCTGTCTGTCATTGTGTACACGTGGACAAGTCTCGATGTCCAATAAACAAATTCTGATGTGACGTTTACTATTTTGATCAGCATTTTTCCGGTAAAATTGATGTATACTTGTACTAATCTAGTGAATAGGGTACTTGTGTATGACGTATTAGTGAATCGAGTTGGCAAAAAGTATTCAGCGCACGCTCAAAAAAACGCTGCCTAAATCATTAGTCATACAACAAAATCATTTTGTAAGCAATTGTGTGGAATTAAATTATCAACACAAAAATTAATGCAGAAGAAGCGCGGCAGGTCTGTAATTGTAGAGATATTAGGCACTCGGTGCTCCCTACCTGCCCCGTAAGGGATCTGTCGTGAAGATATTTATGTACAAAATATCAGCGGTAACATTCCTATATCTATATCTTAAAAGTAAAGTACGTTTTTTTTTCTCAAAACTATGAAAGTGCAACGTTAAATACGTTTACGTGTATAAACTTGAATAAAATTAAAATTGTTCTTAATTTCAATCATTAAGTGGTCACTAAAGTCACCCTTTACACCCAACAGTTTAAACATATAAATATCTTAAAAGATATAAGACTGCCTCGTTGGTCGTGTTGGTTGCAAGTGCGACTGCCGAACGGGAGGTCCTGGGTTCGAGTTCCAGGTGGGGCACTACTAAATTTTCTAATTTAGATTTTCTAGTAGTAGCTCGGAGTGTCGATTTGTGCCCGGTGCATGGCAATAGGCTCACCAACTATTCCATAGAGATACGTAAACGGAACTGGTGAAACGTGGGAGTGTTCTACGTTCCACTGCCTACCTCTTCGGGAATAACAGGCGTGATGTTACGTAAATTTTAAAAATACAACAAATTGATAAAAGTACTCGGTTTATTGTTTCAAATTTATTCATTGATTAATAAAACACATTTAAATTATTCACAGCTATAAATTACTAACACGAATTGCAGATAAAATAAACAAACTTTTACCTTTATTTTATTTATTATCGAAAAAATGAATAGCTTTTAAAAAAGGTATCTTACTTAAATAATTTGAAGCCTGTTACGAAATTACATTTTCAAAGTAGGTACTTATTGTAATTAACATCATTAAATTTTATTATATGCAGTTTTAAAAGTGTGCGTGTGCCTGTATGTATATTATGTGCCTGTATGTATATTATGTGCCTGTATGTATATTATGTGCCTGTATGTATATTATGTGCATGTATGTATATTATGTGCCTGTATGTATTTATGTGTTTGTGTGTGTATATGTACATATGTGTACGCTTATGTTACATATGCTAGTGCATGTTGCCGAGTATGATAATCTTTTGTTACGAATAATTACCAATGCTTATTTTAAGTTTTTATACGAATTATTGTAGCGAGCGGTATTTATATTTTTATGAATTTGTACACAAAAAACATATTATGGTTGTTCACGCTATGCTCATTCTGGCACAAGCTGGATGTGGAAAGGCATGGAAATACAGGGCGTAATGGCGTTCATTTAGAGAGTCTGGAGTATTAAATTCGACTATCCGGTACCTATTGATTTATGAGTTTACGAAATTACGTGCTGTTTTGAGATACAAGATTACTAAATATAAGTAACAAAAACGAAACTGCTGACCCGCCAACGAATGTGGATTAAGCGTTAAAATAGATGACGCATGACATTTCTGCGAAAGAAACTGTGGTATTGTAGAATACTTACTCATTATTAAAACCGCAACGTATGTATTTGTTTCCTTACATTTAAAATAGCATTTTCTTTATTTTATTTCTTATCATCATCCCGTCTAAGTCCATTGCTTGACAAATGTCGGTTCTTGCCCACGGACCCCCGCTGTATTATATTGTAATCTCATTTAAATTTAAATATAGGAATATTGAAGACTATACACAGTCTATTATAATTCTATGAACGCCTACAATTTATAATAACAATATTTATTAGGGCCTAATTACACGTTTGCACAGTTATAATCACGCTCTGAAGAATCTTACATTGTAATTTGTTACTGGGTAACAATGATAGCTTAATAGTGTAAATATTAATATGAAGTTAAAAACACCTAATACAATAAGTACAACACACAAGCACGTATATATTTACATACATATTCTTGTCACAGTATTTATACCTATTTAGACAGATATTTTTAAACACGGACAGAACAAAAATTAGCACGCACGCTAACATTTGCCCCGTGGAAATCGAACACGCAACCCGTCGGCTCTGTAGTCAATGATATTAGCCACTGCACCAAAATACCCGCAATAATATATAAAGCCAGTAAAATATTGATTGCTTTTTTTACTTAATTTAACTTAGCAAATCCGAAGTAATATGTTAACAACCGATAAGTTAGTGAATAGTTCGTCTTGCGATGTTACAGGTAACAAAATAAGTGTTAGATAAAAACATCGTATAACCAGTTTATTTTGTTATTGTACGTAGCATATGACAGCCATCGCTTGGAGTTCCAAGAGTTTTGAGCATAAAGTATTTTTTGTGCCGACCCATAACTAATACTTATGGTTAATTTTGTAGTTCCGTACCAAAAATATAATTTATGAAACCTGTATGTACGATACTATGCAAAAAACATGTTCAGAAATTTTCCACGTATCGTAATGTTTTATTTATGGTTATTTTTAGGTTTAAATTTTATTTTTATAGAGCACTATCTTCAAATACTTTCACATTACTGATAATTAGAAAAAAATTTGCTAGTATATCGGTGAATAATATTTAATTTTCAGTTTGTGTATTACTATCATTTCTTTTACAGTACATAAGCGATGATCTAGGTTAGGTCTCTTATAATCATCAAAAACAGCGTCTACCTCTTTATAGTTTTACGCTTGTTTCGTTTCTTTTTTTAAAGTTTCATCCTATTTCACAGACTTTTCTACAAGAGTACTAGGAAATCCTGAATGGAGAACGAATTCAATGCGCTTTGTTTTTTATACCCGATTCACCAAGGCAATTCAAACTTGAAACTGTATCCCTAATATAATAAGCATTCGTAAAAGGACTAATACTGATACATGACTAACATACCTATAATTATTTGCAAGATAATCTTTCAGAATTAAGTTTTTTATTCAATTCAATCAGTAGAATCAAAGTTCGAAATGTATCTGTATGAAGTGACACGTGTATGTGAAAACGATGATGGATGAGAAGAGGTAAACGTAAGAAAAGCACATATAGACAAAGATAAGGATAGATGAAGAGACGAATGTTGAATGATGAACGATTGAGAGATAAATGTAGACAAATCACAGCAGGGATCAAAAAATAAAAATATTTGATGCCCGTAAAAGTCCGGACTTATGTCGTAAGTATAACAATAATTAAATTCCAAGTACAATGATGCTATAGTGGTGAAGGAAAACGTAGGATGCACTCATTATACAGGCTTGGATGTATATACATCCAAGCCTGTATAATGAGTATATACCAAGGCGTGCAAATTCTGTCAAACCGCACTCGGACTTCACTACGGCCAAAATACACTACAGCCTTGACCCTTCTTACACTGAGAGGAGACTCGTGTCCGTTTGTAGAAGAAAAACATTGAACATGAGTATTTTTATAAAATACTGTACCGGAATTATTGTACAATTGTAATTTTATATCCGTAATTAATTTAGAATACATTATCTAATTGTACTTCTAAACGTTATAACAATAATAATATACTTTTAATAACAACAAAGAATTACATGTATAAATTTATAAATAAGTACTTATGTATTTATACCGTCAATTTTATACCGAGATACAGAAGAAAATCACATGCTGACCACACAATTTTTTTTAGAATTTTCGTGGTTGAAAAATAGAAACCACAATCCACTGCTTAGTGATCAAGATCACTACGAAATGGATAAACTATACAGTCAATCATTCCTATCTTGATTAAAGTATTTAACAGAGTAACATGAGAACAAGAATCATCAAACATTTTTGCTCATTATAATTACATAATCACATCATAGAACGTTACGCTCTGAGTAAAAAAAGCGTAGGCCGCCCTTCGTTCAAGTGATCTGGCAACCTGAAGTAGACGGCGGGGCACTGCTAGGTACGTAAGGCCCAGGACCGGGAGGAGTGGCACCGGTTAGGGGAGGCCTATGTCCCGCAGTGAACCTTCAAAGGCTGATGGACGGAAGAATCACGTCATGTTGTTACCAGGTAGGCAGATAATTATATAAGTAGTAGTCATTTGTAAGTGTTTTAAATCAAAAACGAATAATTAACATACCCACATGCTATTTTGTGATATCAGCAAGGTGTCTACTGAAATTATTCCTGCTCGTTTGTCTCTTTCTGTGGTTTTAAAATGTAGAAACAAGGAGTATAAAAGGCATAGTACAAATTACGTCATCAATATAAAGTCTTCCGATAGGTTATACATTATTTTATTTTGTAATAATAGATCGTTGATTGTTGGTCGTGTTGGTTGCGAGTGCGACTGCCGAACGGGAGGTCCTGGGTTCGATTCCCGGGTCGGAC
>DWFO01005004.1:0-10892 GCA_018246595.1 Mimoniades nurscia nurscia
TATGTTCTTCTATTAATATGTTCTTCTATTAATATGTTCTTCTATTAATATGTTCTTCTAATTATATGTTCTTCTATTAATATGTTCTTCTATTAATATGTTCCTCTATTAATATGTTCTTCTATTAATATGTTCTTCTATTAATATATAAGTACGTCACTTCTATTAATATATAAGAACATCACGCTGAGTCCATTGTAGAATGTATAACGGAATATAAAATCTTGCTGATATGTCCTGTTTGCTTTTTAGGTGGATTAAAAACTTTTAATACACCACCTTACCACCAAATATGTGTTACCTTCCAACCCGCAGCTTCCCAAACCACATCCTTCGCGGTCGTGGTCGTGGAGACAAATACTTGTAGTGCTAAAAATTGTACAACATGTTGCAATGATTACTAAAAAAATGTGTAAACTCAAAGTAACTTTCAACGAGGAGCTAACCGAAACATCCATTGTGTCAAGGTGCCCCGTAATTAGGCGTCGCGCGCTACATCAAAGAGGCAATAATGAAAAGGCACTTTATTGACACACACCGGAAGTTCCAATTAAACCATCACATTATTCATTACTTTATCGCTAAATAGACGTTTCCCCTCGTAAAGGAGTTTTACCTTGTAATAATGGTGTCCTTTTATAACAGACGTTTAAAGCTCGTGTTTAAACCATGGTCGTGTGCACAGCGACAGAATGCAGTAAGATTCATCCTTTACCTGCAATTCCAGTACCTAATATAAAGCAGAATAGTGAATGACTGAAAAATAAAGCTGCAAGGGTCACATAGTCGAGGTCAAGTCACCAGAAGTTATAATATAATTTTGATAATATGCTATAATAGATACAAGTGAAAAGTAGGTATTTTTTTTATAAATATAAGTACTGTACTTAAAAATACTTACCTATATTTAAATAACAAAATCAATTTTGCTTCTACATCTTCTCGCGAAACGCGTTATCACTTCATCTATTTTAATAGTAAGTTTTTATGGACGTGGCTCCAACCCAGGGGGGTCATGACTTATTATTAATTTTTGACCATGTATAATTTATCATCTCTTTCCATTACTATCATTCAATGATGTTGCCAATAGTTGTGTTTCTTTAATTTTAGTCATGCATAGATAATCGTTATTTTCGTAATGACACTCCATGTAGATTCTTTCAAGATCCATAGACTTATATTGTACGTAGAAATCGTTGTAGATAAGCAATCTGAAAACTACCGGAAGTAAAAACTAAAATCAAAGTCAATAACCGCGAATTTATGCAATATACTTACAATTTATTAAAATTTAAGGTATAAAATAATCTAGCACTATTACAAAGCATAGCTAAAATCATACAGTACCATTCTAGGGTTTTATATAAAAATATCATGCACGACGTTAAAGTCGCTGCCGTGTCGCGTGCTGTAAATGAAACGGTAACGAGCGCTCCACGTCTGAAGGTCCTGTGGGTCGGTTCAGTAGTCACAACGGCCGATTGGCACGATATTACTAATAAAATTACAAAGTTGATCCCCATAGCTTGGGCATCGTTCAGTTTTACAATTAGCCCGGTTTTAATTTCACTTCACGGTTCATAAATTGCATAACGCTACCAACAACATTGTTGAGTGGCGACGTCTGGAGAAAAGGTGGTAGGATACACCACATGCTGTACGTTTTGTGTGTGTGTGTGTACATATAAGTTGTAAATAACTCTTAAAACCACTTACGATACATTATTATTTGATTACAGCTGTTTTTAGCTTCAGTTTTGAAAGTATTAAAATTTAGTTGATCTTGTATTATTATGGCAATAACAATTTAGCAACTTCTTATCAGATCCTAGTAGTGAAATAATAAATGTAAAAAAAATTATGTAATCAATGATAAGAGCCTGGCGTAATTTATTTATTTCATATCTATGTATGTATACGTAACGCGATACACTATAACAGAAATGCAATTAACACAGCCGTCATGTAAATACGGCGACGATTAAACATTTCACGCCGCTAACAAAAACCGCGTTCAATAATTACGTGCTAACGATTCAGGTAATCACAGGTACAAAGTCGCGCCGAGAGACGTGGATCACGGGACGGGACGCACGGGAGCACAGAGTGCGCGCACTCGCAGTAAGATACCTACGTACCGACAAATGTATCTACACACTGCACAACACATAGTTCCGCATTTTTTTTAACTGTGACAATTCAGCTGTGTAGTATCAGCTGTGGCTGTGTATTATTAAAGAAATGTCACTTCAAGTTTTCGTAAGACGAAAAGTAAAATTTTGGATTAGTTTTCTAAGTGTGCAGTTTTTCATTTAATTGTTCGAACGTGATATTAGTGTTAAACATTAATTTTTTGCTCCCTGTATAGGTTAGATGTTACATGTTTCAAGGATAATGTAGGTACGTAGGGTGCGGCTATTGGCTCACCTTCTGTTCCAAGATTCTGTACACGTGACTGGTGAAACGTTGGAGTGCACTACACTCGTCTGCCCACCTCTTCGGGTATTACAGCCGTGTTACGTTACATAGTTCTACCAACCCTCTGTTAACAGCAAACTACCCCCTCATCACTTTACTCATTTTACGAGATATTCGTACATATCCAAGGGTGGAGCAATAAAAGGGTTGATGATGTTGGTGACCCAAAGAAGGTAACATCAAGCCTGTAATCACCCCAGTGGTAGGCAAAGGCGTGTAGTATACTCCCACGTTTCACATTACGTTGATGACGTACCTATAAATTAATAAGTGTCACATTGCCACAGTTGGTTATTGTCGTGCGTGTGTAATAAACCTATTTGAACATCTAAACATTGTATTATATTGAAGCGAACGCGATTTCCGTGCTCGCACACGAGTGCAGTAAGGTGATAAATTAAATATGCTTATTTTTAATTGCGCAAAAAGTTTCCGTTCACGGCATGAGAAAGATACGATAGCGTCGGCTGCGAGGCGAGCTTACGCGTTTACTGCACTAGCAGTTAGCACGGATGCGGTGCAGTTTTTCTATCATTTACAATTCATTATTCAAATTGTTATACATACGTATTATAATTGTAACTCTTTCACTGATCGTTGATCTTAGTGCATAAATTACAATGTAATTAATGCATCTTTAACGCATTCTGTGTGTAGGTATACCTATGTAATTAATGAATTATGACTTTTCAAAAAATTCAATAAAGTATAAAATAAAGTATATAAATAGTATAAAAATGGTTTGATAGTTTTCCTATAGGTATATAATTATATATAATTTGCTACGACATAAATAATGATGTTTTGTACTGAAGAAGAATATTAATAAATGTTATATGAAATCTTGCGATTTTCAAACGACTGTACGGATACGCCGGCGACAGTCGCGCGGCGCAGCGTCAGGCTGTTGCCGAGGCGTGGTCGCGCGATCTTATCACACCCATTAGCGAGCGCCGCGCCCAGCCACTATCTGCCGCATCACTCGACTCTGCACATCACTAAACAACCTAATGCCTCAATATTTCGTGCTAATATACACCTAATGTTCTCAGCATAAAAGATGAAATTCCCTCGCAGCGGAATAGTGACTTGGTTGAAACGGGTTGAACGAGAAAGATGAGCCTCATCTTTCTCTGTTCAGACTTATGGCTCGGTAATATTGTTCGGCAAGTTTTTTCCGCGCTAGTAGATTTTCGTGTGGGTCCTATCGCGATCTGTTATCGCGGCCGTAATTTGCGTGATGCAGCCGTTCTCGACGATGATAGGCTCCGTCGTACCGTGCCAGCGGAGATACGGGCCCTCGTCAAACCTTGTCGTTCTCTTGTTAGAAAGTTATTCGGAGAATGTTTCACCCACGCGCCTCTGCCTACGTAGAGGTACTACTAATGCGTTCTGTATTGAACAATCCGATATCGATCTACTTCCCAGAATATCGTCGGCTCTATTGTAAATAAAACTTAATGTCATAAATAATGCGTTCTGATTGTGAATCGATAGATCATATTTTGAATACTTTGTCGTGATACCATGGGAGTAGGAATGCCGCCATCACACATCTACAATCAGTCTCCAAAAGACTTCAAACGTCTCGAAACGAAAGTATTTTAGAGGGGTATCCGCTTCAAAAGATGTAATATTCATTGGTAAGTATTTAATTCTCAATATTCAACAGCTTGGTTAGCCGTGACGTTAAAGATATCGGCCACGTGGTCACGCGCACGGGCAGCGCGTAATGAGTGCGCGGCGACGCTAATTGCAGCCGTCGCCGTCGTGTTGCACGCATCACGCATCACGCGGCATCGATGCTCAGTGTTTCGCCTCGCCGTTTTCATTTTGTCGCCTATTATCTCACAAATTCATCGAAAAACGAATTGTTTATAAATTTTTGTAATTATAATACCTATACATACACAATATCGCTTTTCCTTCACACGTAGAAGTGACTTGATTTTCATTCACCGTTGGACACTTCCATCGAACTATAAGTAAACAGCTGAAAGTTTTTTGGCAGTTTAGTAATAGGTATTGTTATATTTACATGCATTATAGCGATTATCACATCATCTCAGCCTTGAGAATTAGAATGAAACAGATCGATTTGCCGACTCTTTAGCCCTTTGCGTTAAACGAAACTGTCTGTTCTGTCGTATATTATTCATATGTATTCATATTTTCGTTCTTTTATTTCAATGTTTGTATTACACTTCAAAAATCTTTCTAATCTGTGCATTTCCGTCTGCCGCTGGACATAAGTCTCTTCAAAGGGGTAGTAGGCCCTTTGAGCTCGAAGTTCTGAGCATCTAACCGCCGCTAGCCGTTTTGCGTACCTTTATAGTCAATCTACACAGCTCGAAGGCGTTCCACGCTATTATAATTAGGTACGTACCCACATATCTTCATGCCAAGTTCCTTACGGGTTTGGCAGAAGGCACCCAATTCCAAACACCCTATCCTTTCAAAAGTCTTACGTCTTCTACATTCATCACACCCTGTATACTATAAGTAATAAATACAAATAAGTGGTAATTAGAAATACAAAATCATAGAGCACAACCGAAAGCACGTATAATATGAAAGTGGTCGTTATTTACGATGGCGTTGCACTTCCTTCCTAGAGATATCATTGCTGGATCGATATCGTGTGCGGTGCGATGCGAGCCAACGTCAAATGGCAACAATTTATGATTCCTGTAGCGCACCGAGCTAGAGATGCGTTGGATTGTGTTTCTACTTGTCTATTTAGAATGCATGTGGACCGACAGCGAATCGATTTTGTTACATCCGATTTAGTAATATATAATACATAATAAAACCAATTAATTTTAGTTCACTAACAAGTTACTTTACAATCTATCAATATTTTATATCCGTATGATTTTAATCGTTTACAATCGTACGGGCTCCTAATTCGTCGGCCCGAATCGATATTGTTGAATCGATTCGCAAAACCGATTCGATACATGCACACGTCTCGCTGCGCGCACGTCGTGACTCGCTGGAGGGGAGGGGGTGTCGGCGAGAACAAAGAGCGGCAGTTCAAACGCGCCGCGGTGCGCTAATAAGCAATAAACAAGGGGGCGGGACCGAGGGCACACCTGAGGGATCACCTCCGAGGCCTCGCAATACTACCTATGGACGTTCTAGAGTAATTTGAGACTCTATTCCATATTCTTGTTATTGTAGCTTAAACTCGAACCGAAATCTGGTATTGATTTGAATAATTTCAAAATAATAATTTTAATAAAAATAATTTTAATAAATTCCAAATCGCAATTATTTATACCAATACATTGTTTGTTTGATCGCTAGCCATATTCCGTGAAAAAGATAAACAGAGCGATACTAACAGACCCTTTTATACGATTCAAAGGAATAGCAAATGTTTATAGAATATCTTTATGTATTTTTCTGCTACTATCCGTAAACCTTCCTGTTATGGGGGGAAGACCATAAAAAGAACAATCAAGCTATTCCCAAATAATAGCAAAAGTCAAGCCGACAGATAATTAAATCATATACTTATTATTTATCTTATATTTAAGCCGCAATTATATTTTGTTACCATGTTAATTAGTTTAACTCGACCGTTCTAATTAACCACAAAATACATTAAAAACACAATAAATCTCCAGACTTCACTTGGAGTATTGAAATAAATTTAAAATTTTCATCCGATTACAAATCACCACACGCTAAGAGCCACCTTAATAAAAACAACAGTAAAAAATCATTAACTGAATCAAACCTATAATAATAACAGAATACAAACAACGATCAGCGGCAGCGACCGGTCCATTAACCACTCAGCTGAGACACGGCGCTGATCGCTGGTAGCTGAGATGTTCACTGAACATTCTAACCACTGATACACTTTTTTTCACCGTTCTCAGTCTTACAAGTCGTATGACTCATCAATTGCTTTACTTGTACAGCATGCGAGAAAGCTGTAAAGAATTTAATTTTTTTTTATTTATTCCCAGTAATTGCAAATTAATTTGACATTAAATTTTTCTAGCCTTATTGCATAGGTTGGTTTTGAGTGTGATAGTACTTCTGTCATCATTATTTTTACAGCATGAATCATATTTTAAACAAATTTAATACTACTGTATACTATAGGGGTTGGCAAACGCTTTGTTTACAATAACAATGTCTGTCGATTACATATATGCAAATTATAATGTAACAATTTACGTCATGATCTGAAGGTTGTGGTTGCCAGTTCCAAAGATACATTAAACACGACCAGCTCCTGAGAAGTAGAAACTCGTCTGCAAGTAACCTAGTAGCTACACATACTAATATTGATTGCTTGTATTTAAATTTACACAAAATGCGACTAACGTATATTAACAGTCTTAATTACTATATTTTAGTACCAATTAATAGTCTTATTAACAACCATTACTATAGGTACTAAGTAACTGATAATAACCATTCCGTTACAACTTGCTTACTTACTTACTTAGTTCTTTTATCTTCTTTTTTTATGTTCTGCTTTTATAAATAACTCGGTTTAAATATATTCAAATATATTAATCTGTTGATAATATCTTTATCTTCTAAATATATATAAAAATCTGTTAGATATATCCGTAACGAAATGTTTTCTATTAGTCTTCGTTTGACACTAATAGTTCAAACCGATAAAGTTGTATTAAGTAGATAGTGGGCGCTACCTCGCCTAATAACTCTGAGTACTATGCAACGGTCTTATTCCAGTGCGTATGCCAATACTATGCCAGTGCATTTTGTTATTACAGCTTAATCAATAGCTCATAGCACAAATACAGCTAATACTATGCCAGTGCGTTTTGTTATTACAGCTTAAACAATAGAACATAGCACAAATGTAGCTTATATTATTCCAAAGGATTATTATACAGGTGTTAAGTGATGTGGGAATTTCATGAGTAAGAATATTATTGGTCCAAATAATTGTGGCAGCCCATTACCATATTTAATTGCTTTCTTTTTAATTTCTGTGCAATTTGCATTTCTTTCGCTAAAATATTGTTGCTCACTGTACATTACGACGCGTTACTTTTTACAGCCATTGCAACGACTAGTCTAACCGCGTCTAGGAATTTCTTTTATGCAGTTTATAGCTTTTTAATTGCAGGGAAAGCTGCGAGGTTCACTGCATTGCATGTGCCCGACTTATTGTTGCAACTACGTGTACGTTGGTTTAGTAAGACACGCCCCTATCATTGGTGTTATTAATATCAAGGTTAGCTACCCGTTACACTTGATTGTAACTGCGTCTCGACCAACTCGAGTGCTCACCTACTGTGACTGTTTGTGACGTCATTTTACTGCTTGACGAACCCCCTTACGTTCGCACTACGATATACCATAGTATGCTTATCTAAATTGGTAAATCTATACAAATAATAATTAGGTTCTGATCGTTCGTTGAATGAGTACTTGTAAACGTGACTGCTGTTAGAAAAATCCTGGGTTCAATCCTCAAATGAAGCAAATAGATGTTGCGTTTTTATAACTTGAAATTCCCAGTAGCAGCACTTAATCTATCAAGTGAAAAGTGTGAGTGTACTACACTCTGCCTATCCCCTCGGAGAAATACACACGTGATACCATGTTTTATATGTACATATAAACGTAAATTGTGAAATGTGGGGTTGTACTACACTCCTCTGCCTACCTCTTCGAGGATTACAGGCACAGAAGTAAAAACTTAATGATGGTGATCGCTGACTGTACTCACGGCTGAATGGAAACAAGACGATCTGTTCAAGAAATTGTTTCATTAAGATTCGTCAGCGCAAACGGATCATACATCTAAGTTTTCTATAAACAGAGTAATAAGAGAGAAGACAGTAGGTACCTACTAGTGACTTACCGCTAATGGTATTTGAAACCTACCCGGTACTGTAAGTGTAAAGCTTATTTATGTACTACGATTACATAGACTTTATTTTGTTAAATTCACCATGTCACTATTTTGTTTATTTGATGATGAATAAATTATCATCGATTATTTTCC
This sequence comes from Mimoniades nurscia nurscia, assembly GCA_018246595.1. Classification (NCBI taxonomy): domain Eukaryota; kingdom Metazoa; phylum Arthropoda; class Insecta; order Lepidoptera; family Hesperiidae; genus Mimoniades; species Mimoniades nurscia. The sequence goes on from DWFO01005004.1 coordinate 8,489, forward strand.
ATCGGAAAACATCTATACACGTCACAATTCTTTGATACTGTCTAAGAGTGTGTAATGTCTATCAATTCGCATTTGACCAGTATCTACGACAGATTGTGGTCGTATTTTTAAGGTGTTATGAGGAAGTATCGATTTAATAGATAACAGATTTTCATAATGGTATAGAGAAACGAAAGCTCCAGCAATGTTGTTTTTTTAAGACAACGTTTTCGAACATTACAAATAAGTACGATGGCATTAATTGCGCTCATTTATCGAACTTTATGGCGGCATTGTTCCCGTGGCGCAGCAGATTATCAGTGATTAAGGGCGATAGACGCGTCGGCTTCACGTGTGATCTCCGGCCGGTCGTGCCCTGCGCGAGATCGCGATCTGCTGATATTTAGCCTGTGGGAGCCCAGCGCAGATCGCTGTCTCAATATATAAATACTCCAGAGCAACTGCTCTGCAACACCTACAACTATATCCAATACAGCTGATTGTCTCAGCTTATTACATATCAAATAAATCTAAATCAATGCATGGCAATTACAATAGGCTCATCTCCGATTCCATGGCGGGACGTATGTAAATGTGACTGGTGAAACGTGGGAGCCTACTACACTCCTTTGTCTACCACTTCGGGCATTACAGGCGTGAAGTTACGTATAAATTTAATGTATATGAAAGTGTTACTATTCTCAGACTTATGTAATATTTAATAGTCGATGGATCCGAGTCATTTTCGATCCCTTCTGCACTAATTGCGTTAGATGAAAATAAAACATTTGTAGAAATACAAAAATCCTGTAATCGTATCGTGAGCTCGTAATTCGATTAAGAAACAGACGCCACACTGAGACAATTGCGCCGGGAACGTATTTCCTATCTGGTACAGTTGAAGTCAATCGCGGGAAGGTCTGAGCGCGCTCGAATTAGACAAGTCGCTTGTCCGTGGCAAACGTTTTTCTAAGTCAATGTTGCAATTGTAACGGTGTCCGTCTGTCTGCCGCGTCCGGCGTCCGGCGTCAGCTGCCAGTTCCATCCGAGCCGATAGACAAGTAAATAGAGGTGGGCTAATCGTCGCGTCCAGCAAGGGGGAAACGACGAATTACTCCGTCACGTAGTTCCCAACAATTGCTTTGTTATTGCCGATAGATGCGCGATTGATGCGAAGTGGCACCTGTGCTAACTTTGAATGGAAAATAGCGAGCTCCACTTTATCTACGGGCAATAGTCACTGCTACAGCGTTTCTTAAGACACAATAGTATAATAAATCTTAGCATTTCCTAGAAATAAAAAGAACGTAGCCACCAAATGTGCATATGTAATATACAAAGCTTATATGTATTTACTGTATGCTGACTTCGTCATAAGTATATCATAGACATGGTTACGGAGCTTTTACTTTAAACAATACGTTACTGGTCTTCCAAATGTAGGATTAGGAACTATGACGCAATAGTTCAGTCATTACATTTCTGATATCCAAGGAAAATACTATTGTCCATGTAATTACTATGGGACTGAGCCTTGATTGACGGAGTAGTTGGTGTATGCAGATTACAATTCGCCATGAGTGCGGTGCGGAGAGCCGCCGACGCTGCGTGATAGACAGCGGACAGCTCGGCACTAGAATTAGTATATGTTTGCGTGGTTTCTAGGCGAAGTCTATGCAGGCCAGCTTTCAACTGTCAACGACTGGAAACAAGAACACGCCCGGAGGAAACGCGCTCATTATATGTACAAATCTATTCGTACTTATATTTTCAAGAGCAATTACCTGTTTGTTTTTTAATACTGTATCGTTAATTACAAATCATATAGATTTTTCTCACACATTGTCTTCCTTATTTCTAGTTCAATAATAAATTTGCCAATACCTCAAGATTCTGTTCCACCTAATATTTCCGCTGATCTTCAGTAAAACTAAAACGTATTATCTACAGTTAAAGACATATCTAGCATTGCTGTTTATACCACTAGCAACAGTAGTCGGTCGATCGATAGATCGAGTTGTTGCAAGCACGACTGCTAGTCGAAAGGTCCTGGGTTCGAATACCGAATGGGGTACTATTGTATTTTTCTGACTTAGATTCCCTAGTGGAAATGTCTAGTAGCTCAGAGTTAAAAGGCAAAATAGATTTACCCATTATTAGTTAATAATATTACAGATGGTTAAGAATAGGAACAGTAGGCACAGCTGGCCCTGTCCCAGTAGCTCGGGATCAGAATAAGAGATACGGTATCTCCTGCCTGTCGTAAGAGGCGACTAAAAGGAGGCTTCCGGGGTTGAAAGCGGCTAGAGTGGGAGCTCGAACCGCTTTTTAGGTAGCAATCTCGGGAAAGACGACGGCATGTGTGGCCGCATACCGTCGTGAAAATCGGATGACATGGGATGAGGCAACAGGCCTCTCCCGAGTG
>DWFO01005005.1:0-10891 GCA_018246595.1 Mimoniades nurscia nurscia
GAAAATCTAAATTAGAAAATTTTGTAGTGCTCGACCCGGGAATCGAGCCCAGGACCTCCCGTTCGGCAGTCGCACTTGCAACCAACACGACCAACGAGGCAGTATTATCATGATAATTATAATCTGTTATGTAAGACATCTATATGCCATGCTGTAAGTTTGCCACGTTGGCCAAGTGCGGGTTATTCATAATAATAAATATGGATATTTACAATTTTGTGTTAACACGAGACCCAAATATACTATTCGCAATGCAAAAAATCAATAATAAATAATTTTAAACAATCTTAAATTTTTTAATACTGATTCTATTCCGTAAGTAACTATAACGATCGTATAAAACAATAGTACAGTATGCGTTTAGATTTGCATCAGATAACAACAGTTGTATAGGAGTAGGTATCACGCAAACAATGAAATCGTTCACGCTCTTAGAATCGAACTGATAAATGAACTGTTAAACATTAGGTAAAGTGCCTTTGGACGTGACAAAAGACCACATGGAGCTCCGGATGCTATAATATTCAGGTGCTTATTTAAGATAAGATAGTTGTGTATGAACGTAGAAAGGGTATTTAAGAGGTGTGGTAGGTGTTAAATTCTGTGTGGGCGCGCGCCGTCTTTCACAATAGTTTCAATTCATAAATCATTAGATATCGAAGTTAGCACTTTGTTTTTTTTTTATTGAATGTTAGATGCCAGTTTTATTGTCTGTAATGAACAGACATTAATATTATATTTTAGTAACGATTATTTTCGGTTTATATTCTAACATCGGACGCAGGACAAACATATTGACGGTAGTGGAAACATTACTTTCATACTAAAATCTCCCGTTACAAAAACGATCGTTGAGACAAATACACAAACATTATAACCCAATAAGGCACAGCCAAATTCCCTGGCCGCTTATGGGTAGTAGCGTCTGCGGCGCGATAAGCTATGCTATGCGGTCCCCAGCGAATACGGTATAACCCCTCAAGGGAGGCCTAAGTCCAGCACTCGACTGTAATAGGCTGATAATGAAATCCCAATACGGGTAACTAAATTTTTAGATACGAGTCCATTCGGGATTGAAACCCGGAACTATAATCAAGGTACCTATTAATGGAATCGAGAATATAAGTAGTAGTATATAAAATTATATACGTACTTTCTACCCAATATTACCTACAAGCTCTAACCATTACACGTCTATCTCGAGTCCACCATACAAAATAAATTTGATACAACATGAATACCAATAAAGTTAACTTTTCCATTGAAATTGGGGAACATTTAAAATTATATTGTATTGAAAATATTCCAACAAAACCAATGTGGAAATTGTAGTTTTCCTTGGATAATGGCCACTTAATGCTATGATTAACGCGTTGCTGACAACTGATAAGACATGTGTTATCAACGTGTAGGTACACACGTCTAAGAGTGGGTGGCATTGTGAACAGTAGTACGGCTGTAATACACCAAGATATTTAAAGAAACTTTATTGGAGACATGATTTCGCGACGATGTCTGGCTCGAGCATTGATAGCCTCTATATTAGAGTAATTGCGAGTGCGTTTTCCGATCGATAGGTCCTGGGTTCAAATTCCGGGTCGAGTGCTATTGAATTTATTTTAATAAGATATTGTTAGTAAAATTTCTAGTAGTGGCTCTGAGTCTGGATTTGATCCCGACGTAAGGTAGTTACGCTCACCATCTATTCCATTGTAGGGCATAATAGGTACTTTTCTGCATATCTCTTCGTGGATGATAGGCGTGATTTTTACTTTATGATTATAATTTTGTATGTACATTTTAAGTAAGGTGATGCTATCATGTTGGTGATACCTACCAACGACATTGTCAAGAGATCAGTCGCGGGGTGATTACAACCGTCAAGGATCTGCGGTTTCCGATCCATTTATCTCTTAACCGGATCGATTATCCAACCTCGAACAAAACTGAACTAATCCTATAGGTCAGTGTTAAGCGGTGGTCGGTTATAAACCTTACACAGAAACCTTATCACTGACATTTGAACATGAATATTCAGTATATTTAGGGAATGGTACATTTTAACATGTAATGTAATGGTGTAACTACTGAATAATAACGTAACATCAAGACTGTAATCCCCGAAGATGTAAGCGAGGAGTATAGTTACTACCATGTTTCACGTTTCGAATAGGTGGTGAGTCTATCGTTATACACCGGGCATATATATCCAGATTTCGAGTCACTATTAGAAAATAGAAATAAAGTTAAAATGATCCAATAGTGCCGACCCGGAATTTGAACCCAAAAAGTTACGCAGTCGCGTTTGCAACTAACACGACCAACGAAGCAGTCGATAATAATAATAAAAACGAAAAATATAGAAATCGTACTAAATTATAATTATGTAATTATAGAACAACACGGTCCTGGTATTTGACATTACAAAATATTTTATTTATAGAAAATTATTATGAAACAGACGTTTATTTCAACATGTCATACATTTAACGTAAAATATTCAGTACACGTATACGTAATAAATTTTTTGCCTGTCCATAACAAATCAGGTAAATTGACCTAAACCTCAAAAATTGATATAAATCTTACTAGTGTCTACTCAAAAGATAGGAATTTGTTGAGATTGAAAAAAACGAGCCAACCTTTTGGGCGTTTTGTGATTTATTAATTTATCATCATAACATTATTATTGCCTTAAAACTTACCTACAATAAAAGTTAGTCAATAAATACCACCACAAATTGGAATTCTCTTGAGTCTGTATTTCCAACATCGATATTATGACACAGTTGATACTCTATTTATGATTCGAATGCAACTGTAAATCGGGGCAAGGGTCTTGCAGCCGAGGGACTCCCGAAGCTAATTCTCCAGATACAGCACTTGGTGAAGAACCAGCGTAGTCACAAAACAGTTTGTTTAAACGTGACGATTTCAAGGTCTCTAAAAATTATTACCGATAACTAGGTATTACTTCATAATCTTTCGTGACTTGTAAACTCGTTTAAAAAGGTAACAAAACAAAAAAAAACTATAATACATTTTTAATAACTAAGTAATATAAAGGCAAGGAAAAATATAATTAAATTTAATATTATCTTTTGTTTATACATAAATAGACTAAACATAAATAGAAGGAAAGGCGCGTTAAATTGTTTTTTTTTTAATTTAATGCAACTCAGATTTTTGTTGCCTATAAAAAGTTTTTAAACTTTTCAATTTTATTTTGTCTATTTTTATAATAACGTGATGAATTGAACTTGACCTTGCATTTAACGAGTTGAATAAAACAAATTAATATTCTTACCTTGAATGTTTCGGCAATCCGTTCAAAGTTAAGCCAACTTTGAAAACACAGTTGTATCACAACACTGGACAGTTACAATAATAATAAATTTACTTGAAACCAATAAATTTAATGTTTGATAAGTATCGAAAAGGACCACCGTACGAAAAAAAGTAAAGTTCAACATTCTCTTCGGAATGCTTACATTTCAACCGCCGAAGTCTCGCACGGGTTCCAAGCTTTTCAAATTTCGTTACAGTGTTCGTTACACAATATAGCAATTTTGTCTTTTTAAATGATTACACACTTGTTACGCACAACATTTCATAAAGTTTTGGTTTCATCGTTATGGGACTGTCACTGACGCAAAATGCCACGATACACCCTCGCGTTGCAGCGGTTAGAACCAATATGGCGGGCTAGCTAGCACGGCGAAGGAAAGGAGCGGTATCGGTCGAATGGACTGAGAACGAATGAAATTGTTTGAACGATGAATTTGTAATACAAATTAAGATAGACTTTATTACTTAAAGTTGAGGTTTAGTGTAGTTTAGTTGAAATTTATTGTACTCCTTTTAAAATAACGAATTAATTTAACCAAGTCTGTTACACACTGGTTGCTTGTTTGGATCATCATATAGACTACACATTCGAATCTTTACGCACTAACGGCTGATTCCTCAAATAGCTGGAGCATATTTTTACTTTTCGTATATTTTAGTTACTTACAAAATAGCAAAAATTATAAAATCAGTTATAAACATATTAAGTACGTCTCGTTACATTTGAAAGATGTCTATATTCATGATATTTCGACGATTAAATTAATTAATCAAATACAATTTGTCATTACTCTTGACACATGTAAATAAAATTACTAATTTTTCAACCCTGATGTTCTGATCTGTAACCCATTTTATTTTTAGTGAGTAAATTATGAATCTGGACTGTTTATTTTGAAAATTAGTCTTGAATATCGACGATGGCGTTGGATCTAGTCAGTATAGCTCAGCCGCATTATATACCTGGGTATGTAGTTTTATTACTCGCTGTATTAAATACTAATCTTAATCTTATCTTATTTTATCTTATCCTGTCGAGCAGCCATACTAATAAGTATTTGGATTTTACCTCTTTATAACTCGAGAACCTAGGCGTTGTTTACGTATTTATTTAATTACTGACGTCATATAAGATATCTTCATAGAGGTGTTTCAGTTTATAGAATCTGTCTATTACATAATCTAAGTAATTTAACACATGTGTGTCTATAACAAGGAATAACTTTACAGCCCCCTTTTTGTCTTACAACGCATGTTGGAATTTGCTTTGTTTAATGCGAAATGACAGCATTGTGTTGCGTGTCGCGTGTAATTTCCAGTTCCCGAGCCCTTTCAAACGTAATCTAACGATCGGCAGCTCATTCAGCTCGCAACAGATTAGACATTGATAATCCGACAAAAACTGGTCGCATGGGAACCCAAGCGCTCGGTACAGATGCAACTACTTGGAAGGTTGGCTTGACGCGCGCAAAAAGTGATCTTGAATGCCATAGCGTGTGGTTAGAATACTTTCGCACAGATGCCTAAGTGGCTAGAGATATTATAAATCTACTTGCATGTGCAGTGATAAGAAGCACAAAATATCAGATATGACATTAAAAGGGCAACCACAAGCCACTCGGACTAGTGCTATTCTAATCTTTTGAGTTTTTAATTTAAAAATATAGCAATACCACATGAAAATCGTAAGCAGAGATTGAGATAGGTTACTTGGGCTTGCATTTGCATACAATTTCAATAATGTGTCACTCTGTTATATGTATTTCAGTATATATAGTATGTTATACACAGTACATTTTTGTTATTAACACCAGATGCTGTTGTGGTATACTAGATATTTTTTTAGAATTGCAACATTTTCAATGTATAATTGTATCTTATATGTATCGACATAACTCGCGTAATTTTTTTAAGGATATTTTTACCGTACATAAGTAATGTACTCGTATTTGTACAACATTGCGATACGTACATATCTTTATCATAATGTATAGTTAAAAAAAATGTTTTACTTAAATGATAGACGTTTCTTTAAAGGTAAGTATTCCAATAAAATAAATAAATAAATAACATGAAATAAGTTTGACATGTTAATACTGTTAAAGTCTTATGTTTATATCTTGTTCGTAAATTTTTTTTTTAATAGACTATCAACGAGAAATAATCAAGAAAGTTTCAAACTATTATACAATATTTAGAAAATTTTAATAATATAATTTAAATGTAAAGCCTTGATGAATTAATGACATATTGTAAACTGTTACATAAAATTATTTCTTTCAGAAGCAATAAATATTACCATAAGCCGTAGTTGTAACTTCATTATGAATTTGGTCACAAATTTTAAGTTATCATTAATTGATGAAGCTGATCTGTCATTAGCATTAATTACATAGCAGTGATAGCATAGTGGTTTAAAATTTCACATCTCACTCCGGAAGCCTGGGTTCAAATCCTAGCGCGCACCTCTTTACAAAATTTGCGTTTTTCAGATTAAATATCACTTGCTATAACGATACAGCAAAACATCGTGAGGAAACCAACACACTTTAAAGTTTTGAAAAAAAATGTCCTCTAAGTCGTGTAAAGTCTGCCAACCCTCACTTGGCCAGCATGGCAGACTATGGCCTTAACCCTCTTATTCTGAGAGGAGATCCATGTTTCAACAGTGGAACGATAAAAGGGTTGAAAAAAAACTATTATAACAAAATCAATACACAACAATACAATATAATCCTACACGCTATACATAATATTCATGTTGCTCTTGGTGTCGAAAGTATTTTGAATGGAATCTTTTTTATTGTGTCGTCTCAAAATTGGCAACTTATTATTTATGTAACTTGCTTCATATTTAAAGTACCTATAATAACTCAAAGTCAGCTTTGGTGATCAGGGTTGACAATGAGATTAATAAAAAATATATTATTAATTATTAAATTTCGCTGAATTTTCAAATAGAACTCCATTTATATCAAAGACCATCAAGCAGTGTTTATTAGGAGTCCATGTTATAAATTATTAATAAGAGTGTTAAGTGCTTAGAATAAAAGGATACCAGAGGATGACCGAGCTTTGCTCGGTTTTTTTTTGGTAAAACTTACCACCTATTCCATAGTGGCACGTAGACGTAACTGGTGAAATGTGGGAGAGTGCTACATTCCTCTGCCTACCTCTTCGGGGATGGCAGGCGTGATGTTACGTTGTTATCAACTACATATTAATGAAATATGAATAATATTTTTTGATCTTACGGCCACACTAAAAAATTAAATAAATAAAAAAAAATAGTTATAAATCTAGAATAGTGAAAAAGGAAAAAAACAGGATAAACAAAAAATTTAAACATAAAAGTAAGTGTTTTGATTAATAATAAGCTACCACCCGCTTTCCTGCCTGAGCTATTATAACCTTGTAGAATACGGCGAAATTTATCTTTGTATTCTCGTTTAGTCTTTCATTGCCTAAAAGACATTTTCTAAAAATTAAACCTAGCTTGATCGATTTTTCGCCTTCGAAACCCCTCATCTATGTGCTAAATTTCATGAAAGTCATTCCAGCCGTTTCCGAGATTCAAATTATATATTCATATATATACAACCATTGCTCGTTTAAAGGTATACAGTGGCAATCTTCAATTCAACTAGAGAGTACGCTATACGTAATTTGGATCACGTTATGAAAGATTTTTATCAATAGTACCGTTCATGTTATATAACAATTCTCAAGCTTTCCTTAAATCTCTCTTTTCTCTCTCTGTCTTCCTTTATCGAAAACCTGCTAAAAGTTATTCTAGACATTCATCGGGAGACAATAAATAAAGTTGCCTTAGATTGAAAGTTAGTAACATAACATTCCATAATTTAATTGATAAATAATTTGATGGGACCATTAGGTCAAGTTTACTTCTAGATAAAAGCTAATTGAAAGGAAATTTCGGTTAATTTTATTGAATTATTCGAACAATTGAATATGAATTAAATTTTAAACCCATGGAAGGTAATAAAAAACACACACACACAATCACTTTCTTAGACATGTTGCGTTTTGAAATAGGTACATTTATTCTTGGTCGTTGTACTCTTGATAGAGTGCTCGCAGTAGTCATGATTGATGACCCGTTTCACCAACTGTTGCTATTTCTCCCTGATAGCGACCTTCCGGTTACTCTTATAAAGAACTATCCAGAACCTCCTTGAAATACATAATTTCCTTGAAATATATAATTATAATGTAAATGTCGCCAGCCCTATTGCGTAATGACTCGGACTGAAGGTGCACCCATGAGTTATGAGATGTCCAATCCCACACGTTTTAAGGGAACATTACGCAATAATCCTTTGACGTATTATCCTTTGACTTTTGGAAACACGTTGCGTTGGTCGTATACGGGTTGCCGTTCGGTGTTAAGCAAGAGTCCATACCTGGGTTTATATTTATAAACCACAAGAATTCACAAGATTAAGATATTTAAGATTTCTTAATCACAAATCAGTGAGTCATAAACCAAGAAATACGCAAGTACTGGTAGGTAAACTATAATTTCTGTGATATTCAGAATAACATGTCTTAATTCTAATAAAATCAAAAGTTCCATTGAAACTGACGATTATTAAAATCAAAGATTGTTCTTGTATGGTAAGGTATCGTTGGCGGATTTTCCTGTACGGAAGTTCAGTCCTGATGTTCTATATACAGGTACACAGGCCACTGTCCAGAGTACAAATACCGCATCGGTGACACCTATGGCTCCACAACGCACAAGATCCTGCTCGATCCCAATGTACTGCACTCTGAGAGGCTCGTGTTGTCCGATAGGACGGCTGATGACTTTCAGGTTTGTGATATTATTGTATGTCTTGTATATATTTGTATTTACTGTATATATTTGTATGTTTTGTGCATTACTTCTGTATGCTTATTTTATGTATTTGTGCCTATATACCTATGTTTGATATTAATATAGTATGCACCTAATACACGTTCTCTCCGTTACTCAGGAGTGACTGGGAGAGAATGCCATTAGGCATTGTATTCCTTACGCCCTTGTATCCCTTAGTTCGAGTTGTAACAAAAAAATTAATAAATATTAATATTTAGTCTCCATTCTTAGCCTGTATAAATTCACTACTGGATCTCTCTTAAATGGCATTCTATTAAAAAGCGCCGTCGCTCTTTGTTCTAGGCTTGCCGCACTTACCTATAGCCATGCCCATCGTCATCACACGTACCTACAATTAGAACTTTCAACGCCGATACAGTCAAACATCTGTTTCTAATGGCATTTATTTATCCCGGCATTCAATCTCTAAAGGAATAGGTTCACTTGGTATAGGTAATCGTTTTTAGTTATCAATATTTAGTTCTCATTTTAATCTATTCTTCGATAGATCTTCCGGCCGCCGCAAACTGACATCGACGTGGTGAACGCCCGGTTTCGTAATGGCGATCCAGTCTACAAACATCCCATGGTGCCTGGATACGAGGGTACGCATATGTCATCATAATCTCTATATCTGTGCAGCAATCAGGTAATCAGGTAGACGCAGCTGGGATGTATTTTACATTTTTCTTTTCAGTAAAACAAATATTCCCCATTATGTCAGTTTGATTTCGTTCTCAAGACATGGCACCACATGTGTTCTGAATGATCTTAATGAAGTCTCATAAGATACAAACTCCTCAGACATGATAATCCAATTAAATGCAAATCTCCGATTGCTATTTCGATATTCGCGGATCTTATGCTATTGAAAAAATCACGGATATACAACTCCTGGCCGGTAAAACGTGGAGGTTTAGTAAATAACTTGCTCAAAGTACGCTTTGTCGACCGTGATTTTTAGCTTTCTAAAAAAGGTAAAAATCCACGTTACCGTTGCTTTCATACATAGAACGTGTGCGGCAAAGAAATGTACAAATTAGCAATTTATAATTGCTTTGTTTCATGTTAAAGACACTTTTGTTCGATTTCTTACATAAGTAGGTAGGTACCTACACGAGCCTTGTGAGCGGAACTGCATTAAATATTGTTGTCCTATGAACATCTCTATACAAAATATGTTTTAATTTCGCGTTAAATAAATCGCTTGTACTAATTTGTATAAGAATAATGTGAGTACTTATGTATAAGGCTTGGGAACGGCATAATTTTTGTCTATCGTAAAAGTAGATCAAGATCGACCTTAGTGTAATTTGGTCAGAATTATTGGAACGTGCTTAATTATCACTTTGTTTATAATATATTTGAATGTTATGCTGAATGATTTTGCAATTAATTACACTGAACGATATGTAGGTACTCTTGATTAATAAACACGTGTTTCGCAGCACAGTCAAGAGCGAGCCACTCTTACTCATGTCCGCTACCAAAACGGGCGGTCTAGGTAATGTAAAACCGAGACATTGGACAAGTTAAAACCATTTTACTAACCGAACTGAGACCGATGACTCATTGTTCACTAGTGACTCACCGTTATGGACCGGTCGGAATGTCTGCAGCTTCCTGACATCATGTAATTAAGTTAAAAAGTATAATAATAAGAAATGTACGTAGTCCCTATGCGCTTTGGAATTAATTTTAATAGTCCGAATAGCAAAGGCTCTGACGATGAGTAGTACCTATGTATTACAGCATCTGCGTTTAATGCTATGGGTTTGATTATGGGTGAATCATTCCCGTAATCACGGATTTAAAAAATACGTTAGGTATTGGCAATTGTTTTTTTTTTAAGATGTTTGTGTGATATAAATAAAATAAGTTAATAAAATAACCTAATGCGTCTATTTACCAATTTCTTTAAATGTATTTTGAAAATCGTGTTGTTAGAAGATTCAAATGGAAATGATTCAACATAAATGCAGTAGTTAGACGCAACAAAAACAACAACATTGAAGAATTTTAAAAAGTAGCCAGCAGCTCACGGATTGTTTTTAATAGAAACTGCATAATAATTTTATGGTATTACGTTTAACAAATTTAAACGTAATTCTGTATCGTACCTAAAGTCTAATTTGTAATAAAGTAATAATATTAAGCAAATATTCTTATCAAGATGCTTCTAATAAGAAAATTTGTAACCGTATGACTCTACTGCATGGGAATTGGGGCTATGGCCCTTCATTGACTCTTTTATTCTTGTGTGAACGTTCTGTTTATGGGCTGTCGTACAAGGCGGACACGTGACTCAGAACCATACGGTCAGGGCACCCATTCTATGCTATAATGTATTTGTTATGTATATTGTTATGAATTAACAGTTCTAAAGTGTATTCGGGCTTGGAATTGTAGGTACGCAGAAATTATTACATATTATCATCATCAATCAATGTTCGCACGTTGCTGTAGGTGTTCGACCGGCAGTTCATTCCAGTCTTATACAGTAAAAGCTCCTTATTCGCGGGGGATACGTTCCATAAATATGCCGCGAATACAGAAACCGCGAATATGGAACGGTAATTAGTATGGAATCATAGGGAATACGTTCCAAGGTTCCAAAATAAAAGCAATATGTATGTAAAAATAACGTCAATTTATTGATAA
>DWFO01005006.1:0-10890 GCA_018246595.1 Mimoniades nurscia nurscia
TTTTGGGAATTTCCATGAATTGTTATTTTTAATAGAGAATGATTTACAATTAGGTAATGAGAAAAAATTATGTGAAGGAATAATTATTATTAATTTGCAGCGAACGGATGTTTCTCAGGCAAAGTCTTTACGCTCTCCCATCGCTGGACGTTGGCCGGACGGGCTAATTAATTCCCCGGGTCGTTTATCTAATTATGTTATACGGAGTTTGCACGCAGTTGGCCATGTACCGGAAACTGGGATACAACGGTGAAATAATAAACCGAAACCCCGACCGAAGTAAATACGGTATAACGAAAATTTTAAGATCACAATCGATGAATATTAATGCCGATGAATTTATTTAAACATCTAAACGGTTCGGTTGTTCAGTTCAGGGGGTACATTGCTTGTTTGGCAAATAAATTGCTCATTGGATTGTTGGAGTGACGTGGGCGTGTTTAATTTTAACAGCTGTTGTGAAGCGAATATTTACCCATGAATACTAATATCCAATGATGAGACCTTATTGAAATTTAGATTAAACCAAGCTGTACATAAAATTTTATAATAATGATAGTATTTCGCGTTAGTATTACAAATTCGTGGCATGGTGCGGCTTGCCAAGGCGCAACTAAATGCCCCGGCCGCCTACGGGCAGCAGCGTTGGCGGTGCGTGAAGCTGTAGTATACTCTGCGATCCCCAACACGCATGCCCAGTGTTGGGGATTGGCCATAATCCCTCAGGGGCGGCCTGTGTCCAGCAATCGTCTGCAAAAAGCTGATGATGATGAGACAGTGATATAAAGTTATACAACTACATATATATACTCGTATACAGCACAGTCAATGGCATCCGCCATTTTTGTCTTGCAGTATTCCGTTATCAACAAATGAAGCTTAAGTAATTTCGTATGTATTCCCCAACAGTATATTACGAAATTATTGCAAAATGCTCATGAGGCTTACATATACATATAAATATATTGATTTAGTATTACGTAATTTTCACTAGACTGTCCAAGATGGCGGACTAGTTAATTTTAAATGAAACTACGCACGGAAATTCGTCATCCTTTTCAAGCTATTATACAGCTGTACATACAGGACACATGCTGGTATCTTTCGTGTGGGTCTCCCGCGTCAAGTGCGCAGAGTTAATAGCGTGCCGTTACGGTCGTCAGCGGTCGCATCGGCGTAATTACGCGTGACTGGCTCCGCTCGCCGGCTGGGGAATTCTTTGACGACAGTTATATATGCTCACTGTTTCTTGGAGCTATTTCAATGTTATACCGCATTCTAACTTTGTTGTCGCGGAAGGTTACAATGTACCCAAAAATTACTAGTTGCGCGATTGTTAATTGCTTGCTGAGTTTTTTGTATCGTTGTAGGTACTTACATTTTGGGCAGGTACATAATAGTTCATTTGGTTGTGTTGTAAGAGTTGGTTTCTTATGGTATTTTTGTTAGGACTGTTTATTACAATATTGTGCTGTATCTACTGCTAAAATTGGTAAAGCAATATTTATAAAAACTTGGACAATGATCATTTTCGGTTACAGTACATAGTAGGTAACATATTACTGTCTGTATGTCAATTTACTTCCAAACAGTGCCAAACATTTACCAAACACTGTCAATATAAGGCGTGGTACTATTTTATTACACACTTATTTGCATATGTTAGGTAAACTTTGCACACTAATTCAACCTAATAAGTTAGTTAAAGTACAATAAATTGATGTGAACACAAAACCCACTCGAACCTTTCCCTTCGCACTAAGTGCGCAAAGTTAAACTGTGCGTCGTCTTAGGGCCCTCAGCGGTATAGTACTCTTCAGCAACTACTTCCTGACATTATTTGAATGTTATGGCTTTCGTGCCTTATTCGCACACATTCAACACCTCCTGATATATTTAGCTATTGAATTATTTATGAGATTAATATACACATTATAATTATGAAATCATATTCCGGTAATTACGTCACCCGACGCTTATTCACCATTTCATACAACCGGTAAAATTCATAATAATTATATCCTAAGCCAATATACCCACATTGTGTGATTGATTTGTTCAATTCGTTATTATCATAATTGTTGTTCCAAATGATTGAAAATCATCAATCAAGGAAAATCATATTCAGTTTTTTAACCGACTTCAAAAAGAAGGACACCGACCGTTCAAAATTAACAAGAATTGTACCTACATTATATTATCGTAATAATTTGATTAACTTTGACATAAAAAACGTAACATCACGCCTGTCGTCCCCGAAGAGAAGCAAAGGAATGTAGAACATTCCCACGTTTCACTAGTTAGATATGTTTACGTCTCCCACTATGGAATAGGTGGTGTGCCTATTGCTATACACCGGGCACATATCCAGACTCCGAGCCAATCTTAAAAAATCTAAATTAGAAAATTTGTTAACTTCAACAAATTATTTTTACTTTTTAATGCATTTTAATTTATTATTTCTGAAGTCAGTTTTTTGTTTTGTTAAAATTTTTGTTCATTAATTTTATACACAAAACATAATTATACGCGAATATAGCCATATCTTCGCTGTATGTAACACATAACACTAATTATAACGAGCAATATATTCATATTTCCTCAAATTTCACATAAAAATTAACATTCCAAGTACGCACGTCACTCCCCCCGGCAATTTAAAGGCGGAGATGTTAAATATTAATAACACAATTTGGAGCTCCGCGTCTTTCTTCCGTACTTCCACGTTTTATCGTTCAACACTCCATCAGTCATTCCCCTGACGCGTCGCGCCAGACGCCCGCTAATAAGCCCGCCAGAGAAATGTTTTACGAGTGTAATGAAAGGCGTATGAATGACGACCATGACTTTGTTACACTACGCCTGTCCGTCGCTAGTGGCTAATTTATAATTCGCCGGGTAAAGCTACATAACAATAAAACGGCTCAAAACTATGGAGATAACAATTATTATTTTACGTGCCGTAGGGAGATAAAGTTCCCATTGCGTCCTAACAGCGTAATGCGACGCAAAATAAAAGCATTTTCTGATGATATTACTTGTGATATTTTTTATATTTCAGTCATTTAAGCGCTCTTTTAGTTGCTATTGTTTTGATGCCTTACTTTAAAATGCAAACCTCAAAACGCAGAAGATTCGATTTGAAAAGAGTATGAAGATGTGTTAATAATAATAAACAAGATTTATATTGGAGGTCGTAAAGCCGTTCATCTAGGATTCGCCGACGAAAGTTTATTTCAGCTTCACTTCTCGCTGTTTGAAGCATCTTCAAAACTTTCATCGTTCCATTGCTTGTGCCGTCTTTATCTTTGAGTAAGGACCCTAGGTTACGCCACGCTGGCCGTGTGTGGGTTGGCGCACATTTTTCTTCACCATCTGAATGTTGAGTCAAGCTATTTGGATCCAAACTATACATTAACATTCGTTTTTATTCGTTTACATTTAAAATTAATTTTCGTAATCATACTATGTATATAGTAACGAAACAAGTTTAAATCAACTGTCGACAAAGTGTCTTATGAAACAATTACTTTTAGCTACTCATTTATAATAGAATATACTATTAAACATTACCCGTCATAGTGCAAAGTAACTAAAGTTTGGTCATTACGATGTAAAAAGGTCATCGTATTTCGTGGAATCGGATATGTCCATAAATGCGTTTGAAGTTACATTTGAGGTAACTGAAGTTGCTCATTGAAGCGTCGCTGGCTTTGAGAACCTCTTTTATTAATGCTTTGTGCCCACGTAACCCTTAACTTAATATAATAAATTCACTCAGTAAATAAACCCACATTCTATTTTAATGATTATAATCAAGAGTTACCAACTCTATACTTAGTTTACATAGGCCTTTTGAAACAAGAAACTCATTAGAACAGTAAACATTCGTTCGTTAAACGTTACTGCCCGCCATTAAGGCAAATTAGTTACCTTAAGCCACCACACACATCTATAGTTCACTCCCACTTCCGCCAACGAGCCGTTCCAAAACATTGCGGATAGTTTCGTAAATCTGAAAAACATAATCGTAGGGTTGTCAAAATTAGAATTGATTTACTGCTTTTGTAGACACTTAGTTCTGAATAATTTTATCAATATTATCAACCCGTTTACATTCACTGCTATTTGTAGCCTTATAGCTACACATGTCCATGCGCTATTATCGCCTCTTCGGTTCTGACCACTACCTGCCATTTAGCGTATATCGTTGCTCCACCTTTCTCGGGCGTCCCTAGATGTGTGGTTGATTAATGTATTTGATAACAAAAATTTTATAATGAGAATAAATATTTTAATTTTTATAATGAGAATAAATATTTTAATTTTTATAATGAGAATAAATATTTTAATTTTTATAATGAGAATAAAAGGATAGTTTTACCTAATGATTAAAATTTTCACTTTCAACTGCTGGTTAGTCCGACCATGTCGACAGAAACATAGCTAACGTGAACAAGCTTAAGCCACTTTTCGTCGAACGACGGATTTTAAAGGATTCCGTTGGTTTAGTAGCTTTTGAATAGATTTTCCGAAACTGAAAACTAGCGTTGTTAATAACAGTTAAATTAGACGCCCTAGGGATGTTAAAAATGATCGCCGGTGCGTTCGATTGGAGATCCCGGAGTCCCGCTATAAGCGCCGAGGAAGGCTACCGAAGGGGTTTTAGTGAGTTAAAAGTCCCATATAACCCAATATCTGTCCCGGGGTACAGGGTATCTTTTGAAGGTTTTTCCCCTTATACAAAAAAAGGTATGTTAAAAATGATAGTATATTTAGAAATATTATGCATTCAAACAAGCATCGTTAATACGCTCGTAAACACAAACCACTCAAAGTTCGTTAAAGTTCGCGTCCATTTAAATTCACTTCAACTCGCAGCCGTCAATGCAAAACGAAAACTGAAGAACGAAAATCGAACGCACGCCGCGGCGAGCAAACCGAACGTGCATGATCCGGTTAGCAAATACAGTCGGAATAAAATACAAAGTGGGGCTCGTGTCTGACCAATCGAGACCCACATAGCACTACCAGAATGTACCTGCACACGTCGGGACTTACGTTGACGCGACACTGACCAGTTTTGACAGCTTTTGATTTGTTCGTTTGAATGTCGCACAGCAATATTTTTCGTTACATCAGACCCACTCGTGTGAGGTGTATAGGCTTACCACCTATTTCATAGTGAGACGTAAACGTAACTGGTGAAACGTGGGAGTACACTACACCCCTCTGCATATCTCTTCGGGGATTACAGGCGTGATGTTACGTTTTTTTGGATCAATTGTTTTTACTTGCGTTCTAAAAACATGTTCTCTTCAGCTTTTTTAATAATTAACTGGCTGCGCGGACTAGTTTTGACATCATTTAATTCGTAAATCCTCCTGTACATCGCATAGTAATATTTTTAGTTACATTGGTCACACTACCTTGCATTTAGTATCAAAAAGTATGTTCTTCTTAATCTTTTAGGATTATCAATAATTTTAAAACAAACGCATCGCACTAAATAATTATAATATTGATTCGTATTATATTTATAGAATCTACACAATTTCACTTCGCTTCCCATTTTACAGAAAAAAACTAAAAAACCGAATTCCGAGTAAACCTCCACTGGATTGATCTAGTCGGGAAATAAGGCAGGGATAAAAATACTGAGCCAAGCCTATTTTCACCCGATCGAAATTTACGTAGGTCTACGGATTTTAAAGTACTTTCATGTAGGTACTACCTATTCTAGTCGATCCAATTGGATGGTGTCGTGAATTTTGCAATTCCTCTATATTGAAAAGGATACAAAAACATAATCAATATCAATAATTCAATTACCTTAGAAGATATAACCTTATAGCCAAAGGAAACCGAGAATGCATTGGTTTTGCATGTGTCACTGGTTAGCCATAGCCTCCTACAATTTTTTTACTGCAATGAAATAACTTTGCGTACAGATTATAATTTTTTAAATATCATTTCCGGTTCGTTTGCAAGCACGGTTGCCGATCGAGAGCTCCTGGGTTCTAATTCCGAATCGGGCACTATGGAAATTTCCTAACTTTAATTTTCTAGTAGAAATTTCTAGTGGCTCGGTGTCTTAGATTTGTGCCTGGTGTATTGTAACAGGCTGATCACTTACTCTACCGTGTGACGTAAACTTAACTGGTAAAACTTAAATGCAATAACTAAATTATTAATATTTCAAGTCTTTGATGTCCGAATGCAGCCCCCAAATCCGTAGTCGGACTATCGGAGTCGTAAAAGACAAAATAACCCTGCCGGTGGCTGACCGCTATATAGTGCGGCTTACTTAGGCCTACCTAAATGTGCTGTCCGTCTACGGCCAGGGGAGTAGGCGGTGCGAGAAATCGTGTTCTTCGATCCCCACCGTGCATGCCCAGCGTGGGGATTATGAAAAAGAACCTATTAAGGGAGACCTATGCCCAGCTGTGGTCTAATATTTGGACGAAATAATGCTCGATCGCTTAACTCTTACATACCTATTGTTAATCTTGGCGACTATGTTCCAGTACATTTTGTCAGCTTTCACCCCTTATACCTACTGCAAATAATACTGCTATTTGATTTGAAAAAAGAATACTTATATCGCTATCCTGTACAGCGAGTTTTAGTCTATAGATAGCAGTACAACGCTTTAAGATATTCCTAAATATATTCAAGTTTATTTTCCAACATTCGAATTGTTCTAAAATCGACTTATTCCTCTTCCTTATCCGAGAAACCGCCTGCATGTGACTTCGTACAGAATGTTAAACTGCCCGCAAACAAGCGTTATTTGCGGAAAACGTGCCGTTGTGTAGTCATTTACCGGTTAAATGTTCTAGCTTCAGTCAAGTCTAAAACTAAGTTGCTTAAAGATAGACGGTGCATTTGTAGGTAATTACGTAAAAACGTAAACGTAACATCACACCTGTAATCCCCGAAAAAAGATAGGCAGAGGAATGTAGTACCTACATTCCCACGTTTCACCAGTTACGCTTGTCCCAATATGGAATGGGTGGTGCGCCTATTGCCATACGCCGGGCACATTTCCAGACTCTGAGCCACTACTAGAAAATCTAAATTAGACAAATCTGAGTGCCCTACCCGGGAATTGAACCCCGGACCTCCCGATCAGCAGTCGTCCTTGCTACCAACATGAACAACACGGAATTTACGTATTTAATATTACATTAAATGTGCATTATTTTAAACTGGCCACTTTCAACCAGAATAAATGCGATTACATATTCTTCTCAATTTAAAATTCAAATATTTTCAGTGACATTCCACTAATGTTATTAATTTTAAGAAATAAATTGTTTTGCATATCGCGGTCCTCCATATTCAAATTGAAAGATAATAACTACACTTTCGAACATGAGTTCCATTTTTGAAATATTGGCGTTCCAAATGCACGCAATGCAAACAATATGGCGATTTGATTTTTATTTGTTATTCAATGTTCGTGAACGAAATTGTACTTAATACCAACATTTTCTTTAGGCATACGTGCTATATTTCACTACTACTGTTCCTATGCGGATGTAGCTTGTGTCAATAGCCTGCATTTGCTGATAAGTCGCTCTATTATAGCGAGCGGGGACGTTAGTTGACGTCACAAAGCGATTTGATTTGCATCCAATAGTCAGACATGCTAAACTATAAAGTACATTTATCGAGATATATAGGTGCGTGGAATTCAAACAATTATATTTTTATAATAGATTATTATAATAAAGGCATTTATTCCGAAATCAAATATTTTCCTTAGTTATTAAGTGCTAATCTATAAAAATTATCTAAATAGCGCGTTCCTTTCGGTACAGGCCTTCTCCAACTATCTTCACTGTTGTTTGGATCTGCTGACATTTTTATTTCATGTCCCCAACACCCTAATCCTCAAACAAACAATAATTAATTAATGCACATAATTAAGTGCTCAGCGACAGTTTACAAACTTATTTTCGGGTGATACAAAATCTTGTTTTGTTACTTTACAAATAATAAAAAAGGCAAAACACATCAAGGCAGATGACATCTAAGAAGTTGATAAGACTACTAACTAATTATAGCATGGCTTGCGGGAGCCGAAATAAGTGTTTTCATACAAATATATTATACTAAAACGTTGATATAAAATGTTATTTAATTGATATGTTGATGAAGAATCTGATATGTTTTACCTTAACGGTTTGTCGTGTGGTGTAGGCAGGAAAAACACAAACAACATTATCATGAAACCCCTTATCGCTCTACTGTTAGACAGGAGCCCATTCTTTTATTTCGAGGGCTAAGAATATAGCATATAATTGTGATGAAATACAAATATTTATACTTTAAAGACCTATGAGAACTTAGTTGCAATCTATAGCTATCCTTAGTATGTTTTCTTTCACCAGTAAAATGTCACGAAGCTTCAACATTATTATACATTACATAGAAATATGGACGTACCTAGGCTCTGGAATAACACAAGTCCATCTGCTTTAAAACAATAATACCTACACTACACAAAATATTAGTTATGTCATGAACACAGCTAGTGCCCTTGTTAGGTACGCCAATCAAACAAGAAGCGACGTTCTGAATATGCTGACATATGACCCTGTCATTGAGGTTGGCGCAAAGCCGTTTGATTAGTTTCCGACGTATCGCCGTGTCTTTGTCAGCTTGTTGGGGATAGATGCGGGTTGCATCTGCGTACACCGGTATCTATATGCCGGTGTGCATGTATATACATGTAGTGTGTAACACATACTATAGGTAGGTAGGTACTGTAGGTATGAATTCTCACAACTATTCGTATAATGATACTCATACTACTAATAACTCATAATACTCATGATTGTATACCTATATGTACCGTAAATTGTATGTGAGTGGAGCCGGTACATATTATGTACATATATTACATAATAAACATTAGAATCTTCCTGAAGTAGAATTGGGAAAGGAATAGGCACAGTGGTCAATACAGAAAATTATTATTAATTGATATCTATATATGTATTTAAATTTTTTTACATGTATTATTTTTCGTAATTCGAAATTAGTTACATATTATGTACATAGAACTTTCACGTTAAGAAATTAAAGATTACTTTTAATTTATTTAACATAACTTTATCACCACACGGATGAGAAAATGAAACATCCATAACAGAGCAATAATTTCAACGTTCCACTCTAATTACATTAACATTTGACTTTACAGGCAGAGAACAGAGTACCGTTAATTGTCGGGAGAATTTTCTACGCGGCTTGAATTCGCCTCACGTTGGCCAATAAACTACTGGAAGCATTTAGCTGGACGCGGCCCGCTTCCAAACAGCACTACGGACGTATCGTAAGACGGCACCCACTCGGATTTATTCCGCAGTAATTGTACCTACTAAGCCACTAGGAGCTAGGACTGACTAAGCTAGGACTGACCCTCTTTTGTTTAATGTAAATGGTACCCAATCTGTACCCTTTCTACGCTGTCGAATAAAAAATAGAGTAACAGAGTGTTGACTTTGTATCTGTTCATTTGTTTTCTTGATTGTTGGGACGGTGTTTTGTTCTCAGCACTGAGAATTGGTTGGGTTAGTATCCTGATTTGTCTACAGCCATCCACAACCTTTTGGGAACAATAATTTAGAAAGACACCTTACTAAATGTTATGCATACGGCTGACGAATGTGACTTGTATGTGTGATGACAACGGAAGTTCTGGGGTGCACTGAACCATTATCCATCTTGGCGGAATACTAGTTGCGGCGCAATGGTCGCACCGCATGAAGTCTTAAGGTCATCGAAAGTGATCCGGAACTTAACTGCTATTTAACGATGACAAAAGGTGCACTATCAACGTGATCTAAGCACAAAAGGGCTTAAAACAATTTCCTCGTTCCAAAGCTGTTTCGAGGTTCTACTAAGTTCAATGTCGTAAATATTGATAATCAGCAAAATTTAATCAGTCGTGTGCGGTATCGCGTCGGTACCGTACCGCACCGCATCGCACCGCACCTCAACACGCTGCACCGTACCGTATCGTAAAATACCGCACGGCACCATTTTCCACTGCACTGTACTGCTTATAGTATAACATTACTGCTATATTACGATACATTGCATTACATACTTTATTGTCAGTTACAAATAAACATCTGGCGGACACAATACTAATACGTCTGTCTGTGGCGGAACCGCTAAATGACTATTAATAACGTCCATTCCTTCTCCAATACAGTTTGTGTACGAACAAACATAAATACACACATACTCAACATAAACACGTTACTTGCGTCCAGCCCAAAAGTCGAAATGTTATAATTATCATTGAAATAATCTTTGGATTAATCTAGAGTAAAAATACTTTAATAACAATTTATTGCCTTCTGTCCCCCGGTCTAAGGTATCTCCATAACAAACAAAACAAGATACTTCAACATTGTTATCCTAGTTTGGGTAAATGTAGAAGCGTGTTGATGTATATGTATAATTTATATTTTCTAGTAATGGCTCGGAGTATGGATATGTGCCCGGTGTATGGCATTAGGCCCCCCACCTATTCCATAGTGGAACGTAAACGTAACTGGTGAAACGTGAGAGTGTTCTACATTACTCTGCCTACGTCTTCGGGAATTATAGGCGTAATGTAACGTTTATCAAAGCTAATATACTCTATCAAACAATTATCGTATAGGGCTGACTCCATACAATGAACCTAAAAAATAAAAAATATTTTCCACAAATAGGCCGTCCACTAGAGATCGTAAACAAGAATGAACACACACAAAAGTAGATTTATTGTAAAACATTTCAGTAAGTAAGTAAGTAACTTCACGCCTGTAATCCCCGAAGAGGTAGGCAGAGGAGTGTAGAACATTCCCACGTTTCACCAGTTAC
>DWFO01005007.1:0-10889 GCA_018246595.1 Mimoniades nurscia nurscia
GTTGATAACCACCCTTTAGAGGAGATACAATGGCTTTTACTGGCAATGTTTCTTTAACTGGTAATGTTTGTTTTTAATGGTAATAATTCGTTGAACGGTAATAAAGTCTTTGACCGGTATATATATATTTTTCTCTGGTAATGTTTTCTTTGACTGCCAATGGTGCTTTGACTGGTGACAATTGTTACTCACTCTTAATTGGCGGATGCGGCAGAGGGTGCGCGGGAGGCGGCTTGCGGCTGTATCGTACTGGCATGATGCTCTGCCGCACATTCCGCTCTGGCCGGACCAGGATTATATACAGCTGAAAAATTAGTTAATTTAGTTTTTTTTTTTAATTATTACAGTCACACAAATTTCGTTGCAGTTTGTCTGACTTGACTTGACTTTCAAGTAGAGTTTCACAACGTGCCTTAGGCGAGAATAAACAGACGAGAGTGACGCTGGCGCTGAGCGAGATGGTGACAGCCATGCTTGTAACCCGCAGAGGCACGTGGCTCGCCGTGCCGAAGTATAATGGTACGAATGCCAACCAGATCACGCAAGTCGTGTACATTGTGAAGCCTGTGGATTAAAGAACGTTTTTGTTTAACACATCACACGTTTAAATATAGAGAAAACCGTAAACAATATCTACTGTTTTTTTAATATTTTGAGACTAGGTACTTCACATGATCTTCTAATCCAAATATAAGCAATTTTTGTTTATATGGCAATATAAGTGTCTAAATAAGGTTATATGGATGATTACAACGTACAGCTAGACGTAGAACAAATACTAATAATAATAATCAAAAATAAATATTTGTTTGTATCTCCAGATATATAATTATACATATATGATAAAACTGCTAATATTGTACGAGTATATAGGTACGGTTGGATAAAAGTTAATTAATTTTGACCTTTCTTTTGTTTGATATCTGCTAATGACATTCGAAGTAAAGTATATTTCAATACGATAGTTCTCATATTTCAACACAAACACATACACAAATGTAAGGATTTATTATATTAGCCCTGTATTTTGTGCGCTAAGGATTGTTCGCGCGTCCAATTCGACGCACCGGTTGCCTACAAAATACGCGCGTATTTGTATGATAATAAATGCCTAGTGAGATCGTGCTGAAATTGCGTCAATTAAACATTGTATTAAACTCTGAGCTTTTTATCAACTTACTCTTTGTAACCTAGTGTGAAATAAAACATAATAAGTATATGTAAATTACGAAAGTTGCTACAAATACAGAATCAGTCTGTCATGAATGAAATTACATTAATTAACTTTATAACGACAAAGCAATCCAATGCCATTTGATAAATTACATTGTTGTGGTTTTATTTGTGTGTAAATTTACTTACATATGTTTTGCTTTTGAAACGAGTCAATCAACTGCGAACGTTATTGGAATACATCGATACATTTTGACTGAAACTGATGCTTGCCGATACGAAACGCAATGAGAACGGACGAATGAACACATTGTTGATCAAACTGTTTAATATTCATTTTAATATCATTGTCGGTAGTTTGGATTTGTTACCATGAGACATAACAAGTGAAAAATTGTGTACTACATATGTACCTAGCTCTGTTTGCCCTGTCGGGAAAATATGGACCTTTTTAAATGTATTCGACTAATTACAGAAGAAGTTTTCGCTTTAGCACATATCGCAACACGTAAAAGTAACGTACTCGGGGTTACAGGGGAGACGTAAATTGTATAAGCTTTATGTTTTTTGTTTGTGTGATGGTGGAGACTAAACCATTATTAACAATAACAACAACAACAACAACAACATTAACCACAACAACATTAACAACATTATTAACCCTTTTGTTGTTTTACTGTTCGACACTGGTCTCTGTTCAGAATGAGATGGGTTGAGACCACGGCCCGGCGTGCTAGTCAAGTGCGGGTTCACAGAGTTTACGCGATATTAAGAATTTCACGAACTGTAATGAATATATAATTATACTTGAGACTTTTGCTAACGACACCTTTTAGCAGCGATACAGTAGTGCGTTTCATTAAACGACTGCAATGTTACTTTTGGGCCTTTAGTCGCATTTGCAGCGGGAGACTGTCGCGATTCAGTGATAATTCACCATCGCTAATGCTCCGCCACATCTGGTAGAATTTAGGGTGACGTGGTAACCGTGGCTTTGAAGGTGCAGTATTTATGCTGTAATAGAGCAAGCTTAGCAATACAAATGATTGAGGCAGACGAAGGTATAGCAACAGCGACAGCATTGCGACTATGTCGCGTTCGTTCTGCGACTGTATCGCCGCAAAATTCGCATACAGTGTACCGCCGTATACATAGGTTGAGATGTTTACGTCAACATTAGATAAACTTTATCGAGCACTTTGGCAAGTGTTTGGCAATAACTTAATTATGTAAATTGGTGCAACGTTGCCAAGCTGTTACGATAGGAGGATCCGTTCTGAGAGCCGTTCGAAGTTGTGCAAGCTCTTGGAACTTAATAGATTTGTATAACTTGTATCCTAAGATGAACATATACCCTAAGAAACAATGAAAAACATGTGTTTGTAAAATTAATAACCAAACTCACTGGTTGATTTTTTATGTGGTTTTTGATAGATGTTATCTTTGGCTTACTATGAGTTTTAACACCATCATCAGGCCTGTAGTCCCCGAAAAGGTAGGCTGAGGAGTGTAGTACACTCTCACGTTTCATCAGTAAGTTTTACGTTCCACTATGACTTATTTTTTCATAATTATGGGTTAGGTATAAAAATATTTGTTATATAGGTACTTTATTACCAAATGAACACTTAACAACTATTTTTTTATCGTGTTTTCATTTATGAACGTTGTTATGTGTTTTCTCTTGTAATCGTTGATGCAATTATTGCATTGTCTTATTACTTGTACAATCACGAACGGACGGAAAATGTAGAAATAGGTAATTCAGATCTTTACAGGTTAGTGACAGAAAATTCATTGAATAATTCATAATTCATGAAAATTCATGGAAATGAAAATTGATAGAATATGTATGAAGGAAATCAAATCGGTCTTCATATATTCATTCTCAGGTAATTGATAATATATGTACCTATAAAGCATCAACTTAAGCACTCAAATCGGATAATCTGATTTATTGACTCCGAAAATGTAACGAGAGTAATATATGTAGGTACTATATTAGCGTCTACTAAGTAAGTAAAATTTTTCCGTTACACAGACTTTATGTAAAACAACGTAAGTCCATAAATTATACAATTAAAGAATCCTTACCAATATGCTTGCTTTCATTGAAGGCCTCTGGGATCTTCCTGGTCAGTACAGCGTACACCGTGCAGACCAGAATCAGCACGATGGGGTAGAAGAAGGCGATCATGTAGCTGGCGTCCACGTAAGAGTCGCACACGAGCATGTTGTCCTCCCGCGTCGGATAGTGGAACATCGCGCGGGCTGGGGCCACTATCATCCAGACTACCACGATCAGGACCTGGAATAGGGAATAATTTAGACCTGGAGGCCCTGGTTCTGGTTAACGAGCATCGTAAATTCTGCATTGCTACTTTCCACCTAATATATGTATTTAAACGTATACGTATGAAGAACAAAATATTAGTATTATGAGTATGATTAGGTACTAATGCGATATTAGCGTTAACTTTCCAACGTCGCGTTGGTGAGTTTGATCCAGTACCGGTTAATATATGACAGTTCGGAGGGTTTCGTGCTTTTTCCCGAGAGATGGAGACTTTCTTTTAGATGTAGACGATCAAGACATTATACTCACCTTCCATTAGATCGTTTAATTTTTTACTACATATTTCACGTTTCAAAATATTTTCATTATGATACGTATAATGTGCATAATCGAGGACGGCTCAATTAGATAAAAGAACCTTGATTAGGTTCGAAACTAGATGGATTAACCCGAAAAAACCTTACACTCCTGAGCTATGCTAGAACATAATTTAATCATGTAGGTACCGTTAATGTAAGAAAATCTGTCACTAATGAAGTACAAAGCTATAGCAAATTAAACATGAGAACGATAAAACGTACGCTGCGTAATAAATTAATCTATGGCAAATCAATTAAATCACATAAAGGCGAAGCTCATTGACCTTCACCAATACAGCTACTTGATCCCTAGAGGGTCGGTTGGCCTCATATCGAGAACTCTCACTTGCAGAGTAATTAAAATTTGGCTTTCTTGATTAACTAGCACCCTTTCAAGTGACTATTGTAAGTCAGTTTTGATATTTGGAAAAGACGGTTATGTCAAATTGTGACTTTAAAAAAAAATATTTTATAGTATTTTGTACGGTTAGTTATATTTCCATGTTATAGCGTTACCGTAAAGTTATATGTAGTTTATACCAAATGAATCAAGAATGATATCTAAAATTTTGAGTAATCAAGGAAATAGACAAAAACAATTATTTTATATTTACTAATATATGGATTCAAAGTGTGTGAAGTCGGCCAATTAGTTCCCAGGCACTGTGACTAAGGCGTGAAATGTTTTTTAATAAAATGACAACCGTGACCAGCAGTGGAACAATACATTGGTTAACGATGGGGAGGACACATTTCCATTGCTGGCTGCAAATCGACAGCTACTCATTTATGTAAGCCGCGTGCATTGGGGCATCGTCAAATAATTCCGTACGAAATCTACAAACTATATGATAACAACGGATGCGTACCTCACGGACTGCGTCATAATACCATGATCGTGAATCAACGGTACATGTTAGGTTATGAATACATCACTTTTTTTCACATCGCTGGGTACGGCAGGGTAATAGGTACCGTAATTGTTAAAGATGAAACACTTTAATGTGTCACACATACATACGTTCCATCATTTTACGTTTGACATCGATCAATAATGTAAAGGTCAATTTCTAAGAATGGGGTTATTGTTGCGTAGACATACATAGGTACTGGTCATACAGGAACGTACGCACTTACCGCTGTCGGCAGCAGAGAGCTGCCCAGTGTGTACGCACCATTACACCGAAATTGGCTTTGCCCCTCAAGTGATCCAATTACGAGTAACTAATTAAATTAACAGACCCATGAAGCCTTCGTACCGTAAGAGTAATGGCAAATAATAATGACCTTCTATTAATAATTTGCCAAACATGTGACATAATGTGGTGTGGGATTGTAATAACGTTTTATTGATTAGCGTTCGGTAAACTTCAAATTTAAGATTTCTGTTTAGTTCACTGCTGGATCTCTTTAATATCACGCCACAAAGCTCAGTCTTCAGATCTAGTCAATCAGTTATGTAGACACAACGTCAAAATTTTCTCAATACAAATAAGCGGTTTTATTAATAACAATAATTAATAGGTTTGTTTGTGGTAAAGCAAGGCACAAAAGCGAGGGATGAAAAATTTTCGTTAGTATTTTTAATAGATTCTTAATCTATTACGATCTGTAAATGAAATATCATTCAAAATCGTTCATTAAAACATTGGACCCTTGACTATGCTGAAATTCAGGTATGGCTATGTTAACTATATATATTAGCTTAACAGAATCCCTCGCATATTGCAATATAACTTTGGAATTGTCTTTGGATTTGAGTAATTTAATTATTAGCAACTAAACCAATCGATCTATGATTAGGTAACTGTAAGAGCACTGCAAATACGTATCCTTCATTATTTATTTAACAAACAATGTGATGTAGATTGTATGAGTAAATTGTCTCGACTTAATATGAGTGTATATGAGACATGCTCTTTCCAGGTAAATCTATGTATGTATGTATCTATCTATGTATGTTCAGGATCTACTTGATCTCCTTGGACCTAAATACAAATATGGGCTTCGTCACCATTGACTTGCATCTAAACGGGTTTCGCTCAGCGTATTCCATAAATCCTCAAACGAGCTTCACTAAAGAGAGCGAGGCTAATATATTTCTATATGAAAAATGAAGTGGCTGGCAGCGGTTGGATACAAGGAGCTGGAGATCGAGCTCAGTGGCGTGACGTTGAAGAGGGCTATGTCCATCAGTGGACGGTGATGATGATGATGATGTAAATTCAACTAAGGTTCACCTGTATCGACACAAGAGCAGCACAAATCGCCAGTTGCGAACTGGGGGAAATGAGTATTGGACGCTTGGCGGAGTGCTTGCTTGCGTTGAAGATTCGGGATATTCTGTTCGTCTTCGTCAACAAGGCTGCGTAGACCACGGTGAAGCAAAAGCCAGTGCCGAACCTGCGGGACATTGGAGTGTTTTTAATGTTCATAATAATATTAGGGTTGCAGTTGAACAAGAATTTTAAATTGGCCTTTTATTGGTCATTGAATCATATGGCATTATATCAGACGTATCACATTGTGTCAGATGCTGGATGCTAACGAACTAATTCCATGACAATAATAATACCTCCGTAATGCTTACATACGTATTTAACATAATAATAATATATTCTGAAAAGTAAATGAATTTTGTATAAAATTATCAGGGTCTCTAAATTTCACTTTAAGTGTCGTTAACTTTTGTAAATGACCAAAGTTTAATTTGGAACTTACTGATACATTTTGGCTGGTATCAATTTTCTTTTAAACAGTCGCCAATATTTAAAGATACGGTCTAAGCAACGGTTCGTTATCCTTATATAAAGTGTCCGTCTCTGTTTACAGGCTACACAGTATAGTCTTTAAGTTCTAAGTCCCGGGTGTCAAGTTACAAAGCTTTAAGGCCCCCGACGGTACCACGATTCGAGAAATGTTGAGTTACGCGAACAAGGCTGAGTGAACAGTACACACTTAGTATTTTGTCTTAT
This sequence comes from Mimoniades nurscia nurscia, assembly GCA_018246595.1. Classification (NCBI taxonomy): domain Eukaryota; kingdom Metazoa; phylum Arthropoda; class Insecta; order Lepidoptera; family Hesperiidae; genus Mimoniades; species Mimoniades nurscia. The sequence goes on from DWFO01005007.1 coordinate 6,804, forward strand.
TTTCGCTATAAATATAGTTCTATGGTTTGGTAACGATTATGTTAGATAAACGTAATATCACGTCTGTAATCCGCGAAAAGGTATGCTGAGGAGTACAGCACACTCGCATGTTTCACTATTTACATTTACGGCCTCTTATGGAACAGAGGGTGGCCTGATTGGATATATTTACACCAGATACAAATCTAGTCTCCGAGACATTTTAGAATTTTTTACTAGAAAATCTTAGTTTCTTCGGAAAATCTAATAGTACTCGACTCTGGATTCGAACCCAAAACCTATCGATTGGCAGTCGCGCTCGTATCCACTCGAACAACGAGGCAGTTAATGTTTAAATATAAATATGTGTAAATAGTTATGAGGAAAATTATACTTTAATTCACCTTTGTATGGAGCAGAGAATGTCTGTCGGCCTGAACACCAGTGCGAAAGTGACCAGATAGCACATCAAAATGCCGGCGAGCAGGACGTACGATAGCTCCCTGCCGCTCGCACGCACGACCGGCGTCGAACTATGCCGAACCCACACACCGCAAACGAAACTAAACAAACGAGTAAACATGAACTAGTTCTTCTGTGGTTAGATCCTTTACGTGGAGAGACTAAAAATGGTTTAGCTCCTTTGTATGCTGCACTGGATTTGTCATTAAAGGGTTAGCACCTCCCTTGTTTGATGTCTGCGGTTTCTATGCGAAGTTCGAATTGTGAAAGTACAAAGTTTCATTTGTGTTGTTGAGAGCTTAATGGTTTAGGGACATTTCACGCATTTATTAGTCAAACAAACCGATGTATAAATACATTCTGTAAATTGTAAGTCTACATTTTCTAATCTATACTAAATTATAAAACAGTGTTTATTTACGAGATTCAAACGACGATGGTAAGGCATCACTACAAACTAGTTTAACAAGATTGTTTCTGAAATGAGCTATGGATGAGGTGCTAACCCACATGCCGTCATGTTTTCCAGGATATCCTGCAGCCCTTTTTAAATTCAAAACCTATTTGCTTTTATTATTATTTAGGCTGAAACAGGAAGAGCATGGGTACCCCATAATCGTAGCACCATTATAAGTCGTATTATACTTAGTTAAAAAGTTTCAAGTAAAAAAGTACTTACGCAGTGAGCAAAATGCCAACCGAGGAGAAGGACATAGCGCCGATAGCCCAGGCCGAGTCCGGTCTTAAGTACACTTCAGGTATGGGCTGACAGTCGGTCTTGGTCGTGTCGGGCAAGGTACCGCGCGGGCACACCATACACGCTGTTTCTACGTACGGCGAGCGGATCTAGAGATAAATATGATTAGTTTCAGTGAATATTTGTCATAATTTTTATCAAACCTTTGTCGTTCCAGTATTAGACTTGGGTTTCCTCTCTCAATGAGAAGAATTAAGACCGTAATCTTCCACGTCACACGACCGTGGTTGACAGATATCATAAGCCTTGAAGAACATGAAAATTCCAAGTGTGCAGCTTTCCTTGCGTTTTTTTCCTTCACCGTTATAGCAAGGAAAATGAATGTTAAAACACACATATTTTATAGCAACGTGTGCGCACAAATTTGAAACCAAATTTGAACCAAATTATCTATCATATATTTATTATATATAACTATTTATTCGGGTAAATAGGCCTTAGTCTAGTGACTGTAGGCTTGTCAAATTGAACGACGTTGTCCGTGTCCTTAGCAGTATATAGTTGTAGGTATGGCGTATCTAATTTCAAATGCGGTTGAAACTCTATCTCGTGTCAATCAGACGCAATGCAGCCTGCGTCTGACGATCAACATGGAAATTACAAATCAACGTTGCCTCTCGAACAATTCATGGTAGGCCTCGTTCAAACGTTGATAACATATAAATAATAATTAACAACAGATTTCCGTAAACAAAACACCTGATACAGTTAACTTTCCATCATAAGCCCCTATCACAATGTCATCTCAATCGATTGTTGAACGTAGGCCATCGCTAAAAGAAACGGTTTCGCTGATAATCCCCACGCTGGGCATGCGGGTTGGGGATCTTGCAGAATAGCTACTCGCGACTCATACTCTGAGTGTTTGACTGTCCCTTAGTAGGTTGTGCTTTGTCGTGATCAGCCGGTTGCTAGGAGCTTCGTCTGTTGCAGGACCAGGCGCATCACATGCAGAGGCCCCTAAAATGGAGCATGGAATTCCCTTCACCCTTCAAATTAACCAGTGACCATATGGAAACATAGTATGAAATAATTTTAAAAGCGTTTTTAAATTATCATATAACACTTATAAAATAACGTAATTATAACTACTATAATACTACTATAACTGCTTCGAGGAAACGCCAAGGTAGAAATATAATACGAGGTCTGTAAATCGGCAATGTTATTACTTCAGAGAAATGATAAGATCTCGTTGATTCGTATTTCTAGGAAAATTGTTATCCACGCATATTCTAGTAGCTTTTTTCCCGACGTAAAAGCTGTTATCACAAGTGTGAAATGTGGTTTTTGTAATACTGTACTGTAACATTTTGTACCACTGTAATTATTTTATGGTTTTGGCATTAACAGTAAATCAAGATTAAATAGGGGCTCAATATTTTTTTAAGGCTTTCAACGCCTTACAAACTTAGGTTAACTAAACTTCTTAAGCGACGGTGACCACTTAGCGTCAGATGTCTTGTCAGCGTGTTGTAATATTATGTACATTCGACCCGTTTTTTCAATGTTTAAATTTTGGTCTCTTGTCTTAGCACCACCTGGTGGTCCCTCTATTAACTATACGACAGCTTTTCGTCAACATCTACTTTTAATGCTAATGTATGTTGTTTTTTCATTACGCCAGGATTTCCCAAATTTTTATTATCTCGTGTACAGTGAAAAACAAGCATATTGTATTTTTTTTATACTTCATCACAACGTGGTGATTTAAGTCAAAAAGCGTACTGTTCATGTATTATTTTTATTATCAAATCATTTTAATTCCTGTGTTCTTTTTAAGCTTATGGCTCATTCATTCTTTATTACAGCAAATCTTTAAGCTTTGTACTAAATCTAACTAAACTACGTCGGTATAAGAGGGAACTTATACACATGGTTTACTTCTTATATTTTAAACAGATCACGAACCGTGGCGTTGGGGGGATATACCTCTTCAGCTATCTTTATTCCATCGGGTGTTCCTCAAGGATCCATCCTAGGCCCTTTACTTTTTAACATCTTTATAAACGACATTTCTTCATGTTTTACCTACTCTAAAATTCTATTATACGCCGATGACATGAAAATTATGTGCCCGATTAAAACTCTTGATTCCGCGAAATGCCTCCAAAAAGACCTTTTGAAATTTCAGGTATTCTGCACAGAAAATAATCTTGACTTAAACGTATCCAAGTGCTACGTGTGCTCATTCACTCGTAAATCAAATCCAGTTATTTTTAATTACAAATTAAAGGACTCCAGTATTGCTAGAGTCACCTCAATTCGCGATCTAGGGGTGATTTTCGACTCAAAAATGATCTTTGATGAACACATTGATTATACCCTAAAAAAAGCTTCTAAGTCCCTCGGTTTTATCCTACGCATGTCTTCTGATTTCAAATCAATAAAAACACTTAAAATCCTATACTGTTCCTACGTTAGAAGTCACCTTGAGTATGCATCCCAGGTTTGGAACCCTTTATATAATACCTACATTGAACGCATTGAACGTATTCAAAAACGCTTCTTGTCCTACCTCCAATTTAGAATAAATAGATATATACCTGACTATACTAGGCGATGCCGTAAATTTCATATCCTCCCGCTGCAAGAGAGAAGGCGAGTTGCAGATCTAGTCTACTTGTTAAATATTGCGAATGGCTCGGTTGATTGTCCAGAGTTGTTGGAGCGTATATGTTTGAGCGTACCCTATGCTTCCTTTAGAAGACCCTGCTCTCTGTTTATACCTACAGCCCGAACCAACTATTGTCGAAACTGTTTCCTGTCTCGCGCGAGCAAGTTTTTCAACGAACTCTCCGTAAACTCAGTTATCGATTTATTTAATACCAGTAGTGATCAACTTAAACGGCTTATAGTCACCCAGTTCTTCAGAACAAACGAGCTCG
>DWFO01005008.1:0-10889 GCA_018246595.1 Mimoniades nurscia nurscia
CATAACAATCATTTTAAATACTACTTATTGCTATCCGTAACAATCATTTTAAATACTACTTATTGCTATCCGTAACATATTAAATAAAATTTTACGACAAATTCTTACAACTGATAAAATTATAAATTCAAACACGCAACATCATTATTAATATCTTCAAGCTATTGGTAATGCGTCTCATCACCAATAACAAAGGTTAAGAGTACAATTTGAAATAAAAACTGGAACTTAGTATGGACGCTCTTCAACGTACCAATAGCATGCCTCCTCTGCTCTCTCTGCTCTCCTCTGCGTCGTTGGCCGAGTGATTGCAAGCGCGACTGCTGATCAAGAGGTCCTGGATTCGCTCTCGGCTAGGGTACTACAGGCGTGGAGGTAGAAAAAATGTGTCTTCTATATACAAATTTCCCTTACACTTATCTGTAATATTTTAAGAAAAATTAGATATACAACATACAATACACAGTTAGAAACATACACAATGACTAATTACTTATCCTAACATACATTTAGTGAGTTCACCTACACATTGCTACTCTCATTTTAAAAACCATTAAGCTTCACCGAACTAACTTCGTCGACAATACAATAATCAGACTACACATCTAATGATACACTCGTTTACAATACACACGAAAACACCCACCATTAAACATGATGACGATCTTTTGACATAATCGTTTGCTAGAAGTGGGTATTGTATGTAATTCTCAACACATTTTCGCGTATATACATATATTAAACATTCAGAAAACACCTTTCATGTTATAAAAATTTGGTGTTCATCTAGGATTAAGTTATTTGATTTATTTTAATATATGTAAATTTGTAAGAATATTTACGAATGTATTCGTATGTTAACATGAATGGGTACCTACAATTGAAGAATATATTTAGTAATAGATATTTAATATTGTCTCGTTAAACTAGTGATTGCAAGCGGGAATTGTTACTGTGGAAGAGGTTTTAGGTTCGATTCCCAAGGTCGGCCAAAGTATTACTGGATTTACTAACCTGAAATTCCCTGTAGTAGCTAGATTGCTACTACTTATTACATAGGTACAATAACAACATAACTGGCATACATAGGTACAATGGCAACATAACTGGGAAAAGCGAAGAATGGATCCTCATCTGCTTATCCCGTTGAGAAAATAGGCGTGCTGTTATGTTGATGTGTGTCGTTATAAAACAAAGTACAAAATACGTTGTCGCGTTATACATTTGAAAATCCGGCGAACTGTTCCCGTTCGTGCCGTAAAAGAGAAAGGCGTCTAGGGACAAACAATTTAAGCGATATGCAGGCCGAAAAAAAATACAAATCTAAACTGAAACCTCCGATATCTGCACTAGTATAAATATCAAAAAAACGAAGCGACCTCGCCGCTGAAATTGGCTCGTATTTTTTATATGAGTTTAAAAATATTTTCTAAAACTTACTCAGCGTTAACACACTGTGATTTTACAGGAATACGTCCGCCTGCCGCGTTTATATGCTGTCACCGAGTTACCGTATTCTATTTCGCAAATTTGTTGAGCTGGTTTTTAATTGGAACTGTTCTTGTATTTAAGCTGGAGTTTTGCTGCAGAACGTCTCTCTTTGTTCCGGTGGGCTATTTGGTACTCACTCTACTAACTTGTACCATGGTTTGGTACACAGATGTTCTAGTTTTACTGATATCCATGAAATGTTTTGATCGTCATTATTACGCATGTAATTGTACTACACTCCTCTGTCTACCTCTTCGGGGATTACGGGCGAGCAATTATGTCACTTTAGGCTACCAATGACATCTGTGATGCATCAGAACGGTTAAGAGTAAAGATCTGTCGTGCTGGTCAAGTGAGAGTTGTATGAGGAGGCAACATATGATTTTTTTAAATTTATTTATGTGCACAGAGAAATGGCAAAGTAAAATGGACGCGAACAGTTGTAAAAGGGCACTACTTATTCCATTATTTAAATGTCTTTCAGTTGGCCACTGGTGGAAAATTGGTTTGGTATAGTCAAACTAATTAATATGCACTCGTTGCTCCTTGTTTACCCTGTAAGGGACCTGGCGTGAAGATATGCACGTATGTGTGTAAGGACAACCTAGGGCATACAGTAAGGAAAGAAACAATTTATAATAAGATTCGATGCAAACTGCTGAATATTTTCAATTAAAAAAACGCTTACTAATTTGTACGAAGCGATGTTATTCATCAAAAGAATGATTCTCAGTATCACTTGGCAAAAGGTATTTTATGTGTCATATACCTATAACCGCTTAAGACGGTCTTAAATATTGTTCTGAGCGCAGATATTCGCTGAAGTGATGAAAGGCCTGAAGACGATGAAAATAATGATGATGACTGGGATGATGAATATCATGCTACCTACTAGAAATACTGCTTTATTAATAGGCATTGTTGCGATTTCATTCAAAGTGTTATTTTGATAGCGAGGTACCAATTTGAAACGTAAAGGGAAAGGCCGTATGTTGGGCATCGGGTGATATATTTCCTTTGAACTCATAAAGGTTATGTCTTATGATTCGCCAATTATATTTATTTTATTAACGCTCACGTATTCTGAATAAATTAACAGCTGTTATAATTAAATTCTAACCTTGCGCACATCAATATATACGAGTATATTACATATAACAAAACCGATTAATTACACGATTCAATATAACAATTAATTAAAATGACTGCATCTAATATATCAATTAGGAAGCCAATGCTTATGAAGTCAACCGACGGAGGTTTTACCCCGTATATTTATAGCTTCGGGCGTACATACATAATATATATTAATTTACTCGTAGTTACGAAGATGCCGTCGATGCGAGCGGCTGTTGAGTCAAGTAATCAAACTTTGTTGCCAACATGGCACAGCCTGTGTTCTGGCTGGAAACTTTTACAACTACTTTATCGCCGTAAACCTGTTAAGCACTTAAGAGAGACGTAAAACTAAACGGCATTATGATTCCCAATAGCCTCTTTATCACACTCTGAGGTTACCGCCCGATGTATCTAATCTTGGCGATAAAAAGAAATGCAATAGGAATTTCAAACGGGCCGGGCGATGGGTGATCTAAAGGCGAGGTATCAAAAAGTTAGCGAATTGGGATTATATAAATCAAAAATATCATTTATTAAGAAATAAAAAATGTATTCGTCCATTTGGTCTTTTTATGTAAATGACGGATTAAAAAATATTTTGTGGTCGGAGTTGAATATTTGCTCGCCAATGGATCAGCAAACTTATAGTTAGATAGCTGGTTGCGTAATAGATGACCACTTAACAGCGGCTTTGTTAAAGCCTGAGGCAAATTAAGCGATTTATTGTCCATCGATGTTTTGCTATAACCAAGAATGAAACTGATATAAGTCAGTTGTAGTACAGTAGAAACATGTATTGTTTCTTTTTTTGTGTAACATTGTACATACATATATTGCTTATTAATATTAATACCACCACAATCACCACAAGGTCCCTTGACGCTTACTTTGGGATTCAGATGGCCATGTGGGGAGATGCCTCAAGATATTATGAAGATAAGAAAATATATAATATTCAAAACCGAGTATACTGTAAGTCCGAATGCAACAAAAACTCGTTTTGCCGTTATTGTAATAATTTAAAGCTGTTTTCGTGATATTAGTCAAGGTGCACAAAACAAAACAAAACCTCGAAAAATCTTCGAAACAAAACAAAACAAAACCTCGAAAAATCTTCGAAACAAAACAAAACAAAACCTCGAAAAATCTTCGAAACCAAAATTCCTAAATTGGAATCGAACGGAAATACACACGTGGCGTTATTAAACACCGTAAAGTTACGCGTGAAACGAGTTGCACTCGACAAATCATGCATTTCTGTTGCACGTAATTACAAGCGAGCGCTCCATTCACACAGCCGGCGGTTCGTCGCAGCTGCGTTTTTGAACACAGGACGAAAATAACACGCGAATGCTTGTTGCAGTACTTTTTAACATCATGCGTATTTAATACATATGTAGTTGTACAATCCATGCGCGATATCTTAAGACCTGCGTGTTAAAAACATGAACACCTCTCAAATTTAAATTGTTGCTTTGCTATTAAACACTGTTGTTATACTCTTGCTAGCAACCTTTTTTAGTCTATTGTGATAAGTTTTTATTGTGCTGTATAAACACGCTGCTGTGACGTCATCAATCAGGTCCCCAGTCATCGCGCACGGTCTGTACGTTTCACAGTTCTTTTTTTTAATTAAAAGCTTGCAGTCCCTTGGTATTATTAAAACGGTTGGATTACTGACAGTGGCGACAGAGTGCTTGGATTGTGTTTGGGAGAAATTTTGCTCATAAGATGGCACGACTGAATCTGTAACATAACTATATTAAGACGCACCAGACTGACTTAGCCATTAGCCTATGGCTATTATTACTATGAATAAGGTGCCAATTTAGATGGTACGGACATTTAGATAGTAGGTTATATGAATAGCTCCAGGTTGCGAGAAGTTGTTCTTTACTCACGACTGAAAGGGGGAAATCGCAAACCTGGAGATCAATATTTATATGCATTAAATAAAAAAAGTTTTGAAGCGACATCTCACGACATATGACATCCCCACTGATGATTGGGAGTACAAAAGCAACAAAGACAACTATGGCGTAGTACTATTAAGGTGGCTACTGACATTTTTGAGGAAAACCGTTTCGAGAAAAACTCGATGCTTCACGCTGTGTTAAAAAAAATTCTAAGCCTACATACGAGTATGACTGCACATACAACTATATATTTGTCATTTGCATTGTCACCCTCGAAACATGGCTCAAAACCTAATTTGATTTTGCTAGCTAATTTTCTTCATTGACACGTCAAGGAAAATATCATCATAATTACTTTTCATGATTATGTTTGACATAAAAATATGGTTTTATCCTAATCTCTCGGTTGATCATAGTGCTCCTAAGGTTGTTATCTGTTGATGGTAATATCAGGACACTTATGAAAATTGTAGGATTGGATGGTTAACCAAGTGGCTTTAGGCGGGCGGTACACTGAGTACAATGAACAGCTTCTAATATTTTCTATACAAATTCTCATAGATCACATACCTAATAACATTTGTTTTAAGTTGCGTTCGTAGATATTTGTCTAGTATTCAATTAAAGAAACAGGTACTCGCATATCACTCTTATGTGTAATTGTTGCGATGTTCATTGTCGTTACTTTGATGTTCTGAGTATTTAAAAATCAATATAGTCTCTTATATGATGCCTTAATCATAAACTCTTTATACGTATCGAAAGTGTTGGCCTTAAAGCGTGACATTTTTGAAAGAATTATATATTTTCACTAACATTAGGATTGTGGTCTCAATCCTTTTCATTCTGAGGGCAGACCTGTGTCTAATAACAGAAAAATAAAAGCGTTATTTACGACTAGTGACATCTAACAAATGATTTTAAGTTAAGTGAAGAAATGCTTGTTCGGCTTTGAAAAAACAGTCGCGAGTGACGAATTCCATAAACTGTCTTGTTTTATAGAAGATGCGCCAAGAACTTGCTTCCGGTAGTATTGTTTTATGTGGAGAGAATAAAAACTAGATAAAACTTAATGGTTTCAATGGGCTCCATCAGACCCGTTTATATTGGCCCGTGTTTATGTCATTCTAGCCCGTGTTTATATGTATAATTCCGAATTGGGGAGTTTAATTATGTCACGGTATTTATGGCTAGAGGAAGCTACTATGTTGACAGTAACACTAGAGTTTGTCAAAGGAGTCAGATATCTATACAAATAAATAAAGTTGGAGTTTCTGCTTGTAATATTAAATAACCGCTTTTTACTAAATACATATGCATGTATACACGGTACATATACCAAAATAACATTTTTTACAATTTTCGACTGTCTACCTGTGTTTGTTCCGGCTAATCTCTGAAACGGCTGGACCGATTTTGACAGAACTTTAACTAGGTAGCTGTATAATAGGGAGTAACTTGGGTTAGTTTCATTTTAGAATTTTTGAATTTCACGCGGATGAAGGCGCGGGCACAGCTAGTGTGAATATATACTTGTAATATTTGAATGTCTCTTCTTTGTAAAATTTGACATCTCCACACCTCCTGATCCCTGATACTGATCTCAAAGTACGCCTGAAGATAGCTTGCGTTATTATAACCAGAAGGCTTTAACTAATTACATAATTCATTTCGTTTTGTCAGCATTTACATATATGTATTTTACAAGAAGTAAATTTTAGTACTTCGTTGAATATTATAGCCAAAGTTTAAAATGAATTGAATTGTGAAGTGCAGAAATTATTAAAGTTAGTTACCAGAGCAGTAAACTTCGCGAGTCCGCTTCAAGTCGACTTCGAGTTAGTTTTTGACAGTTTGACACTTCGCCGCTGTCCGCGGTTCGAATGACAAATGGTGATACTTAAGTTATGTCATAGTTTTTATATTGTTTTATTAAATTAGTGTCATCACTAAATTTCAAGAAGACCTATTTGAGCACTACATATTTAATTTTTTCGTTTATTTTGTAAGATTAATCTTATAAGATTGGTTTAGAAAATCTATGGCTTATGATCTTAGAAAATTGATGTTAGTTGAAAGCGGTGTACCGCGTAGTACATGACGGCGAAATATTTTCGCAGGACCGATAACCGCAATATTTATAGTAAAACTAAATTTTTGTTACCTATATATGGCCGAGTCTAATAGCATATTATTTTGTATACTTTTATTAAAACATTTTGTAATTGTAATTGAATTACTGGAAGAGTTTTACATAGTATATATACAGTTCCCAAATTAAAATCATTAGTTAGTAGTATATCAGTAATATTATATCATTGGGTTTCCAACGTGAAAGTCCTGGTATTAGCTCGAAACCGGATTTGTGCCCGGTGAATATCAATAGACTCATCCCGATTCCATATCATGTGAATTTCTCAACTTGGTCGCAAAGACTAACAATGTTTGAAAACCGTGCATGCCCCTTATATTAGGAATTTTTGGTCATAGCAATAACTACTTAATCAGTTTTTTTTCCTCCGGATACAAAAGTTTTTATTTCCTGTTTCTCTAATTACAAGGGAATGATATTCAAATATCGCCCTGCTCTTCAACAAAAACTCACTGAAGACCTATTACATCATGATTATTACAAGTTCCATTATACAAAAACATTCTGAAGTATATAATTATTGTTTTTAATTCTCTTAAGCTTTGCTGACAGTTAAAAGAATATATTTACTATAAACTGAGAATAATATTAATAAGAATAAACACTTTTTTTTTTATAAACTTGGGGCTAAAAATATCTTTCTTAATTACGGTATTTTGTTGGAACTTCCGTGTTCTTTACAAAAATATAATTGGGGTTCTCTGACTCTCTTAAAATCACTTTGTCGTCACGCACACACATAAATTTATAGTAAGTTCTATGGGCTTCCGGCGAGCGCTGGCGTGCAAGGCTCGCCCTAGTAAATGAGGTGTTCCATAACAAAAACCTTACTCTTCTTTCCGTCGTAACCTACTTGGCTGAGGTTAAGCTTATCACTAAGATAATTCTTTGTACATCGTCACGCCCGGTTTCTCACGGGGTAGGCAGAGAGCACCGATTTCCAAATACGTCTATTCTTACCGACCTGACGTTCTTATTCTAAATTTATCACTCGTATAATCGAAAACAAATCATACATCATACATTGGTCAAATAAGTTATTGGTAATAAGTTTTATGACGTAGGCAATAAATCTGTTGTCAAAATTTATTTTAAGCCCGTAGTGTAAATTCGTGCGGAAAAGAGCCTAAAACCTGTATAAAAAAGAGTCGCTTACGCGACTAATGACTATATGAGTTAAGTACAGGCACATTTCATAGGAATTGTTAAATGATTTAGAATTTATCAATAAAAATAGTTCAAACACTTATATTAGTCCTGTTTTTAGTTGCTAATTTTTTTTGCTAAGTTTTTTTATGTCCTTTTTAATACTTCAAACATATTAGAATAGCGCGGTTTGGATTTAATCAAAGTGATTAATATTATTCACAAGCTGATATTATTTCGGGAACATAAGTTATTATGAATTCATTCTTATAACGATCTACATACATGTACCTATATTCATAAGAATAAACTTTGCAAGCAATTATAACATAATCAACTTACAAATCTGATTATTAATTATCAAATAATTTACTTCACGCTAATTATATTTTGCCATATAACACCACGAATGTTTGGCATGTATAATATGCATTTGTCTTATACATGAGGGATACTTTGGGCATTAGTACAAATTATGTAAATGCCGTTTATTGTAATACATGTAATTCTACTTGAATGTGTTCCGTCTATTATTATGTGTCATGACTTTTTTTTTTCACACATACATATCTTCAGGCCAGGTCCCGTAGGGGGAAAACAGGGAGCAACGAGATTCATATTATATGTCTGTTCTATGATACCTTATGTTTACTTTAGTAGAATAATTTAAATTGTAGACTGCCTCGTTGGTAGTGTTGGTTGTAAGTGTGACTGCTGATCGGGAGGTCCTGGCTCACCACCTGTTCCATATTTGGGCATGAACATAACTGGTGAAACATTCTTCTACCTACCTCTTCGGGGATTACAGGCATGATGTTACGTAGAATAATTTAAATTTTTTAATTGTTTCAATAAAACAGTATGACTAAGTTAAAGTTACATGCGATACGCCTGTATTTCCCCTAAGGGGTAGAACACTTCATCGTTTCACCAGTTATATATTACGTTCCACAATGGAATGGGAAGGCAACATGCAAGTAAAGGTAATGATAGTACGCTGTACTTGTCTAACTCTTTAGTGATTACGGGCTTGGTGTTACGTACCGTTTAACGTATTTCCGCAAAACAACGCCTGACTGAATCAACAAAACAATATGTAATGCAGAGCTTACATGACAACCTTCACTCGTCAATTGCTTGCTGATATTCAACGATGAAGCTAGTTACGAATAGTTATAAATATTTCATTGTATTTCCACGCCATCGATTCACTGATGTTCCGCCCCTCGCACTTGTGTTGACTTTCGTTGTTTGTTCCGATATCAACTTGAAAATTAAGTGATTACTTTTCGATTTATCATTTATTTAACATTTATTGATAATAATAATTGTAGGATATTGATAATTAATACGGTATCGTGTTTCTATAATAACCAGTTTTGCGTTCGGTATAGACTAGTAATAGTGTTAGATGTTTAAATCAATATATGTATGTATCTCTTAAGCGTGACAAAATTTGGTAACGAACCGCACATCCAAATTAATGTTGCGACAGCTCTGCGGAGCTATATGCCTCCCCATCTAAATTATCAACAGTTTGTCACTAACCCTGTATGAGAAGTATTAATAAGAGTCAATAAAGTTGATGGTTTATACCCCATAACAATCAGAAAGTCATAAAGTGGTGCAACCATAAAACATGGCGGCCGCGACCCGCCGAGCTCTTAATTGACGACCACTTTACTACCGGCCCTCACCGTGTAGGTACGCTTCGCGTTTATTTGATTAAGCAACGATAAACTGTCCACGTTACGGAGTCAACGTTCCTTTATTAAACATAATTGTAGTGTGGTTTGCAGTTTATCTCAGTTGAAATTAGCAAATTTACGAGTCTTTTAAATGATATTGTTGCAGAGTAATGACTGCAGAGCATGTCGGGTTTGTAACAATAGTGATATTTGGAGTTAGGTCACTGTTGTCACTAGTGCTGGTTGGGTTGTTGCAAACGCGATAGCTAATCGGTAGGTCCTGAGTGCGAGTGCCGGGTCGGGTATCATTGGATTTTTCTAATTTAGACTTTCTAGTCAAAACTTCCGGCACTGGGTCGGAGTTTTCATTTTCCCGGTGTATGGCAATAGGCTCATCTAAACCTAGGACTAAACGTAGGACGATCCAAACAAGGGACCTAAACGTAGCTGGTGAAACGTGGGAGTGTACTACATTCCTCTGCCTACCTCTTTGAAAATTACAGGCGTGAAGTTACGGTGGTCTGTACATGCATGTACATATAGTAGCAATTAATTCTTAATGTATCATAACTCGCAAGTCTTTTTGTCTGATACTGTGAAATAATAATAACTACATAATATTAAATAGTGTGGCTTATTGAAATATTTTGAAACAAAACATTGAAAAATAGCACCTGAACTAATCTATAAATATTCTTTTTGTACTGTAGAAGTGTGGAAAAAGTGTATCATTTCACATATAAAGGTCGCGTCCAAACAGACGCATTATTATGGAAAGACACTGCAGTGAATTCTCAGACATAATCACTAACAATTTAGCGGGTGTACAGCATTTATAATATAAATTCGTGTCACAGCGGTTCACGTGTTATTACACACATACACATAGAAACACACACATTTATATGTGTAGAGGCCGGAGAATAAAAGCCGCATCTCTTTCTGCATTACGTCTGCAACGTCGTAATGACGTGCGCCCGCTTTGAAAGCCCTTTGTGTGTACACACATCGTGCCTATTTTATTTGTTTAGCGAAACTGTGAACCGGTTTGAAATAACGCTACATATTTAAAAAGCGTTTAGACTCGTTAACGTTCTGCGTGTACGTACATATAACTTCATATATACAATAAGTGCACCCCCTATGCTGAAGCGGGACGCATAACTTAACTAGTGAATCGTGAAACTGTATTCCATTCTCCCTACCGCTTCGAAATTTTGGCAAGCTGTTTATGTAACTACACAATTAGGTCATATGTTAACGCAAGATAGATCTTTATAAACAGTAAGATTTTTATAAAAGCACTACTAAAAATTTTCTAATTTGGATTTTCTAGTAGTGTGCTCGGAGTCTGGATAAGTGCCCGGTATATGGCAA
>DWFO01005009.1:0-10889 GCA_018246595.1 Mimoniades nurscia nurscia
GCTCGACCCGGGAATCGAACCCAGGACCTCCCGTTCGGCAGTCGCACTTGCAACCAACTCGACCAACGAGGCAGTCGTACAAATTTTTAGTACACATATTAAATTCATATTAACAATCTTCAGTCCATGAAACCCGAATCCATGATTCAAGTTTTCGATGACATTGGATTGCTTGGATTGCTGCTCAGTGTCGAGTCTGCTCACTTTCATCTGATTTTGGAACGTCTACGTCGTTCTCATCGAGCCATTCAGCATCGTGAGGGTTGCCATTCGTGTAAACAAGTAAATAACTACCGATGACGTAATCATCATCTAGACTCCCCCACCGCCCATGTCATCCAAAATAAGCTAAGCAAAGACCCCCCTACTCCCCCATAGTGCTTACGTAATACTTGAACGGCCCCTAATGATTGCCTCGTTGTTCATGTCAGTGAGTGTATGCAAACGCAAGGTCGAGAGATCCTGGGCTGGAATCCCAGGTCGGTAACTAATAGATTTTTCTAACTTAAAATTTTCTCGTTAACATTTAACAATGGCACGCGTGATGTTACTTTTTGATATTTTATAATAATATTAATTTAAAATAGTATTAATTTAATGTAATAAAAGATAAACAAGGAACATATTATTCATCCCTGACTACCGGTTTTAATATGATAAAATATATATGTAGGTAGGGTACGTCAAATTTTAACTTATACATGCCACAGAACAAAAATATCAGAAAGCTGCAGATCAAAAGTAGAAATATGCTCAAACGGTTTCTGTTGTTGATCAAAGTGATTGAGTTTTGGGCATCTGCAAAAACTTTCTATTTATACCCTTTCCTTTTGTGCAATTTCGAGGTATCTCGATTCTATCGGCCGAGTTTGCACAATTAGGTCGTTCGGCACATGCTACTCCAGGTGGATGAGCCCGTGGACTGCATAAGAACCCATTCAAACCCTTAACAAAAGGATAATATTAACATGTTTTCAACATAACATCACGGCTGTAATCTCCAAACAGGTAGACAGAGGAGTGTAGAATACTCCCACGTTCCACCAGTTACGTTTTTGTTCCTATATGGAATAGGTGTATTGCCGTACACCGGACACAATGCAAACTGCGTTCCACTACTAGCAAATATAGGTTAGAAAAAGGCAATAGTGCCCGAAACGGGATTTGTACCTAGGACTTCTCGGTTGGCAGTCGCGTTTGCAAGCAACACGACCAACGAGGCAGTCCGTGGCAACGAGACAGTCAAGTGTTTTCTAATAAAAACATAACTGATATAATCTTAGTAGAGAGAGGATTTTAAATTTTACTGTAATAAATTTTTGGGAATGTTACATTCCGTATTGTGACTTATCACGTCTCGTTAACACACGTCCATTTGTGCGTCAAAATTTAAATGACAATAAGACGAACGTAAAGCAAATAAAACTGTGCCCTCTAAAATATTTTATTCCACGAGACGTTTACATTGGTGTTAACGAGGGCTCCCTCTATAAAAGTTTTGTGTTCAGATATAAATCTTGCGCTCAAGAAGTGGAAGGAGACATTCGAATGTAAATAAATATATAAAATGTTTCGATTTAACGAAATATTTTAATAATGCTGTAAAATTAAATATATGATGGGAAATATTAGACGGCAACGGGATTAAAATACAATTTCGGTGCATTAGCTGACTTAAGGTTACTGACCATTGCAGTGCATCGACACATTACACTAATTAACACTGAGACTCAATAATTGTCATGGCCAACAACTTCCTTTTCTACATTTTTACATGTGAATGTAAAATTTTCATCGTGTACTTATACATTTTTAACTGACCTATTGATAAAGTTCTTAGTAACCTTTTAGACTACGAAGAGTTTGCCGCGCCAAGTTTTTAACAGAGTTATTCACAGTCGAAAATCCGAATTTTTTTACCGATTCCTTTTGCGAAATAGTGAGTTTTGTTATCTTTGCGGTCACCAAACTAATGTACTTTCGTTGTACGACTCGAAGCTTTGTCTCATTTAGATATTTATGAAAGTATTTAAGATTACTGAACCACGAGGTAGATAGGTTACTCAAGTTACAATTTTCATTTCAAATATAGTATTGAAAAACGTAAGGGCAAAGCTGGTACATCGATCGTGTGTCTGCACCTATTACGTTTTAAGTTCAAGTGTTTTTAATATATAAGACTAGTTTAGATCAGAAGAATAAAATAAAAATAAACATACGTTACAGGACGTCTCCTCTCTATATTATGACAATGTCAACTAAAGTTCCAAAATTAAAGTTTCAAAGGCATGATTATTCTGATAAATTACTTATGAACAATCACATCGCAATGGTATTTCATCAGCATCAAAGGGCTTAAAATAATATAATGACTCCAATGTGTAAAAATTGTGATAAAGTATACTAGGTATCGTTCTTTACTTAAGTGGCCGATAAGGTCTGTAAGAAAGAAAAGTTATTTTTTTAATTAACACATTAAAGGCAAGATATCTTAATCTTCGTGGCGCCAATTCTTGAAAGAGCTTACCCTTTGATAACAGTCTCGACTCGACATCTTTATCAAATATAACCGTAGGGCATTCCTATAGATCGGGATGCGTTATGCAAAAAATCCATTGGCTCTCCCTTTAATTAATGGTCTTAAGGAATACACTTTTTTAAATTCAGACCACCTTGATTCACAGTTATATATTTTTTCATGTAACTCACATATTTTAAGGGCACATTGTAATATTATTTTATATTTTTTGCTTATTACATGTCGTAATTGTTATCGTTCTGAGGTTACATCTAATCCTATATAGCGTCGTTACTACGTTAATACATACATATTTGTAAATGTGACTTAAGGAAATGTAGTATGTAATTGAATTAATTTATTCGCTTACAGCCACGTGCTTTAGCTTGTTCATTCGCTCACATTACGTTGCCTCGTACTCCTAATAATAATTAAAAAGCAAACCTGTTAACAGTATATCTGCATATCTTGCAACGTTATGAATATCTCAAGGTGTAAAAAAATAAAAATACATAATCAATATGTAAAAATGCATGCATTAATTGTTATAGTACTAAAATTTAAACTAAATACGTACCTATATAAAATGTAGTAGTTATGATCTCAACGTGGGAACCAGCGTCCGCAACGGCAGCGACGCCATAAGGCCCGGTGATAAATCACACAAGCAACCAGAGATTTATACCACTTAAGCGGTAATTATGTTCCGAATATATGTAGACAGCGGCAATAATATGTACGTTGAACGTTCCGTATGATAATTTGTACGGTAAATATGCATATCGGATGTAAGTGTATTAACATCTGATAGCTGTATTAATCTTCGTTAAAAACAAACTTAATTGAGAGTGCGGGGGAAAGAGATTCAAGTTAAAGATTTCGTAGCTTCAATACTCCAATACATATTGTGCAGCAACATGAGACAAATATACCTACAGAAGTGTCGCCAGAACTTCGGTAGGCACTATCGTTATGGATATTGTAATAAACGTCTATGATTTTTATTATTAAAAACGTTACATCACGCCTGTCGGCCTCGAAGAGGTAGGCAGAGGAATGTAGAACACTCCCACGTTTCACCAGTTACGTTTACGTCCCACTATAGAATAGGTGATGAGCCTATTGCCATACACCGGGCACATATCCAGACTCCGAGCCACTACTAGACAATCTAATTTAGAACATTTAGCAATGCCCGACCCGGGAATCGAACCCAGAACCTCCTGTTCAGCAGTCGCACTTGCAACCAACACGACCAACGAGACAGTATTATTATAACCAAATAAATCCGGCGCTGGCAGACAGCGGTATGGCGCTATCTACCTAGGCACACCTACAGGCCCAGGCCCGGCTACAGGCAACAGTGTAGGTGGTGCGAGAAACTGTGCTCTGCAATCTCTAACACACATGCTCAGCATTGGGATTATAGGCCTTATCATCAGAGAAGGCTGATCATGACGATGATGATAACCAAATAAAGATAGAACCGTTATCATCGAGATATTCTCGTTAAGGTACATTAAGTTATCCTCATTATAAATCGTGTCGTTCCACAAATTCTTTAAATTATCAGCACCCATGAACCACGTCATCTCACATGTTTACCATCAACACTGGGAGAACCTTCGCAGTGATTTCAAATGTTGATGAGGATAATATGTATCTCCAAAAGTGGTATTTATGTGTAAAGTTATTTTTGAGGTGGTCACTAAAAGGAATAAGAAATAAATAAGAAACACTTCTTAATGACATATTAAGTTACGATATATACGTAGTAACTACGACGTAGTAATTACATATTAAATAATTTAAAATATAACATCTACGTACATACGAATATACGGATGTTTATATACGTAGGTACTAGGTAGGTATATTTAAATTAAAGTAATTTCGGAATACATTGGTAAATAATTGGTCCTCAAAGTGAGCAGTGAATGGAAAACGTTTGAAAATCGCTGAACTGTAGCAATGAGAAAACGATAAAATAAATTTCATACTAAATTGGTGCGCCGACGGCAATGTTGTGGAGGGCCACTGTTTAGATTTTTTACTATATTTTCTACTAAAAGGTTACTATCTCCAAATCTCCTTCGCATGATTTATCGTTCGAGACTTACCTAATGTTGCCCTAAACACTTGTTAGCGTTCAAAGCAGATTTGCATGTTGTTAGGAAAATTAGAAATTCATATTTCTTAGCGTACCATATCGAAGCAAGAAATACGAAAGCAATAAATAAGAAAGATATACGTCATTTATTTCTTATTTGATAATAACATCCGGCTAATCAAGTGCAGAAAGAGTTTGAAAATCTGTAAATATTTTAATTCTTTACATAATTTTGAATCCATAAATATTTTTTATTATCTACAACACCAAATAATCATTACATATGTACATAATATCACGTAAGACATTTACACAACCATATATAGGTATATGATACCAATATATCCTGTTTCTCACAATTAAAAATAATTAAAAACGTTATAATATACATATAGGGACAGTAAAATTTGCTTTCTAAATAAACAAGTTATCGCGTACTTTAATGAACCTACAGACATACTTTCTTCTGTTTTCGGCATGACAAAAACACGCACTGTTTCTGCATCATTAAGTATCGGAATTTAATTGTAAAAGAAATATTTTAATAGGCAATATGATCTGATGTACTAATTCGATATTGTCTTATTTATGCTTTCGTTAATCCAACAGCCAAATGCTGTACATTAAATCGAAAAGCATAAATAAAACTACGTATTTGTTGTAAGCGCGACTGCCGATCGATAGATCCTGGATTCGAATTATGAATCGGACATTACTGGGTGTTTCTAACTTTTAGATTTTCTAGTAGTGACTCGGAGTCAAGATATGTGCCCGGTATATTACAATAGACTCAACAACTAGTCCATAGTGGAACGTAAATGTAACTGATGTAACATTGAGTATCCTACACACTTCTGTCCACCTCTTCAAGGACTACAAGAGTGGCGTTACGTCATAAAAAAAATATGCACTTAATTCACAAAACAGATGTATAAACTTGTAAACTGGGCTATATAAGCTTTTTCTAGATAATGTAATATATTGTTTAGTAACAAAACTACTCCAACACTATTATGGACACAATATACTCGTAATATATAGGTACAGATTCTTCAATATTTGTAAACTTAACATCACGCATATGTAACATTACATATGTTACACTACAATATGTTACTTACAATACAATTACATACCTATCATTTATCTATGAATACGCAGCAATTAAAACTATGTACATACATTAACACTAGTTATTAGTAACAGTGTAACTACATAAACATAATTTTACATTAGTACATTTCGTCATGCCGAAACTGTTATATTATTAGCTAGATTACATTACATTCGATCCCAAACGCGCGTGCCCAATGTGGTGATTCGGGGCATAAGCCCTTCAGGGGGTCTATATCCAGAAGGCTTAGGCTGATGATGATGACTTAAAAAGTCCTCATTGTAAGTGAATGTACTGGTAATGAGAATGAGGTTCTTCTTGAACTTTACAATAATACTATATAATTATTCCTCTCACCAAGGTGTTTAAGTATTTGAGGCATGAATTTTACAGCAATAACTAAATTAACAACATCGCTCCCTGCTGCCAACTTCACTCCTCTCGCCTCATACGGACACACAAGAAGCGGAACAACGATAATCGTTGCTCTCTATACAGAATAGTTGACAGTATTTAAATAGTGGTAACGGACGCCTACGTCCGAATGTAGATTTCACAGTTTGCCAACATATACACGTTATGTATAAAATACACTATACACAATAAAACATAACATAATATTTAGAAAATCACTCTCAAATTAAAATTATTCTGATTTATTCATTGTTTATTTTACTAATGTTAGCACATGTATGACGTTTGCCGCGCTTCTACGTCGTATGTCGCGAAATAACGCCGTCGGCTCTGCCAACCGCCCAGGAAGCGCGACTCAACGCGCGAATAAGAAATAAATTCTTGGCAAGCGTAACAAAGGTAAAGTAAAAGGAAGCGGCTCGCCCCTAGGCTACACGGAGCCGAGCTGAGAACCAAAGAATAATACGCGTGCCTTATGACTCCCTGGAACCGCAAGTATACACTAAAAATTATTAAAGGTAATGTGGCTTGACGCTAATCACTAGTTAAAAGTTAAACAACCTTTCAAGATGTTTAGTAGCAATTTTAATAACAAAATAATTATTACCAGAAACTATAGAGATTAAATTAACATACACCGGTAACGAACATACATATGTAGTAACGCAATGGAAAATACAATCATATTACTAAAATGAATTTTAAAATTGACGTACATAAATGTTATACATAATGAGAGCCATATTCATGATAAAATGCATTATTTGTTAATCATGATATCGATATACAATAAATTAAAACCATCTACGTTGAAAAAGTAGTAGCACAGATTAATTATTTAAAGGAGTAAATATTTGCTAAATTAATTCTCTAGTCTAATCCATAGAGATAGAAAAAATATTAAAAGTGCGAGTCACAAATTATTTCGATATCGAAATAAATTTATGTAAGTACGTTTTGTACCTTTTCAAGCTTCCAATTAACGTCAGCGAGTAAATAATAAATAAGAAAAGAGTCGAACTTCGGTAAATGTCCAGCGACACAGCTTTAGGTGGAAGCAATTTGTCTTACATCATCTGATAAATATCAGCTTCATCTAACATGGGATCTATTGAGCCTATGTTTAATATAATCCAGCATGGCGATGTCACAAAACTTGGCCAGAACATAAAAAGCAAATACATTGACCATGTTCATTCGTCTCAACACAAACATGTTTGTTCGACAACTCTTAATTTGAAATTGTTAAAGTTTATAGGCTTGTAAAATTATTGACTATCAAATATATAAAATCAAATGTCATGAACTATCAATGCAAGCATCACTTTTAAGTACATATATTAAAAGAAACCCTAAAATTAAGTTTATAGTAGAGCCACTAAAACTCTACATTTTGTACTAAATGCGTCCAAAGCTATTCCTTATACATGATAAATAATTGCATTCGCTAGCACAAAGTATATCTATACCCTTTTTAATTTATAGTCATATTTGTACATGAAGTGTTAAACCATTTAATGACGTAATCATCGGCTTATGAAACGTCACATTCGCATCATTATTCCTGTGAGACGATATTAATAATGGAGCAGCTGGATGTAATTCGTAGGTACATTTAAGTATCAAAATCCGAAATTGAAAGAGTACGATCTTTATAAAGTGCTTTATCAATAATTTACTGTTATTAAAAGCCGTAGTTACGTGGAAGCAATAAAAATTATACTTTGCAATTAAGTTGTGTCCAAAACGGGATGAGACACGAAATTGTCCCTTGAGCACACGCCGACTCGCAGCTGCAACAACGCGTGCTGAAGAGTCGGCTAAAATTATTTAGAAGTACGAACACCGCACGAGAAAAAATAAAAAAATAAACGTTAGTCACTGTGAACTTTTAACTCTAAATAAACGCTTGACATGGAAACACTGTGCAGAACTGTTTAAAACATCAAATTTACTGGAATTAATCATTATACATAATTATGTTACGATGTTTATTTCACTTGAGCAAACAACCTGTTATTTTTTCCCCTTTTCCTAATAACACATTTGTCTTCGACTTTTAATTTTATGCAGTAAGTTATCTCTCCGTTAGCGCAAGCCGCAGGACACAAAGTGATGAGCACGTAAACACAAGTGCAACCGCTTACAATATTTTTACGTAATTGTAAACGAAATTGTTACATTCCCGTTAATAATCAAGCACGGGACATGACTGAGCTTGTGCATAAATGCCGTTGAATTACTTACATTTGTAATCGTAGTGAAAGTAATAATACAACTATAGTAATCATATTCGGAAGCCACTTAAATGATACATCTTCTTCCGTGCGACGTCGAACAATGCCGCAAATGCTACTACATATATTGGAAAGTGAAGAAATAATATTTTCATTTCCTGTTTGGTGTGCAACAAAAATTTTTGGAGAGCAGAGTTTTTGCATTGTGCGCATACATCCGTGGGAGCGGCTACCTGGCCCCCGCAGCGCAGTAATTTCTTATAAATCGACATTGAGTGAGATACTCGAAGGAGCGGGGCCTTTCCCGCAGCGCGGGGTGTGGGACGCGGCCAGCGGAGATCTCGCCAACAATCACGAACAATAGCGCACATGATCTAGATTAGTGACGCGCATTGTGTCGCCAAAGGGTTGCCCGCTTTGTGCTCCATTCATCCAGTGCGCCCGCGCATTATGTGAATAACCCGCAAACATCTCGATACTGAAATCGCACGGATTCTATGAATTTGTAAAGAAAATAAATATAACTTTTGACAGCGGTCCACGCATCAGTGCGATCTTTATTTGCAAGATGAGAATTGAAAACACTGATATGCTTTAAAAAGATTCCTGTTAAATGGAATACCTTTGTGTAAAACTCTGTGGCCATTTTGATTATCATGCATATCGTCAAAAATTCCATTCGTAACAATACCTTGGGGCGATGCTCATAATTAATTTTCATTAAGCGAACTAGCAATCTAAATTTTAAATAAATTAATGCTTTTCATTTGACGTGGCAACGAGTTGAAGATCGAGGCCACGATTTGATATATTGTAATAGTTTCTAATGATGCGTTTTTGACTAAAATTAGACAACCGATAATTAAACTATTTTAATGGGTTACATGGACATTATAATTGCTGCAAGGGGTATTTAATTTTCAACCCTTACCTACATATTTAATAATTGTTAGAGAAACAGAATTTATATCAAACATGTCGAAGTTTTTTTATAGATTTGAATAAGCCGAGGCCCACTAAAAGAGTAGTCAAAATATTTTATGGATGTAAATGTTAACACTTTGTTAAATAACATCGCCCGATGTAAATCATGGCTTTGTGCGCCGTTAGATTTGTCCTCGTAAAATACGTATATTATGAATACAATACTTACGCACTAAACGCAATAAATTTCTTCAGGTTCTCATGGATTGTAACCTGTTAAAAAAATATATGTATCGCAACAATTCCTTAACTGACTTTTTGGGTTAACGTAAAAAATGAATGAGTAGCATCAGACGCTGTCCTTAAAGCACCCAAACGTTGACAAAATGTGAAACGATTTGTCTTACGAATATAGATTCCATCTCAGTCCAATACAGTTTTTTAGCGGCTCATCTAATTTGTAACACCTGTACCCGGTATCACATTTTTTATACATCAACTCAAACTAAAAACTCTGGATTCAAATTCGGACAATTCAGCGAGAGCAAGAATTTTTACAATCTTATTACAATTAACGCCATTACAGACACATGTACGGAGATACACACAATCAGATGTTTTTATTTAAATCAACCCCATTAATTCAATATAGAACCATTCATCACGGGCGCGACAGTCCTTTTGTGATACAAAGTTGTTTTATCAAAAGTAATTCAAAGGAAAGCGTACTCTAACAACAATAAGCATTCAAACTGTCTTTGTTTGTACGCTGTTTAGAATTGATTAAAGTGAATTAAACGAGGATGCGAGCATTACGATGTCGGAATATCTAATTAGATAATTAAAATCGTTCTCGCCTTTGGTGGTAAAATACTTCAAACTATTTATCGAGAAATTCTAATTTAAATTCGTAGTTTTCCTGTATTTTATTTTCCTTGACGGTGCTAGCTAGATAGTGACGAGTGGAGGAACTAAAAGCATATCAAACAATGTAACTTTTTCTTACGACGTTGTACGAAGAGCAATGACGGGCAAAAAACTGGCGGAAGAGGATGGGGCCATCCAATATTAGTTTTATATATGCCAAAAAAAAGACTGACACTTGAGAGGGATTGTCGATCAGAATAATAATAATAATGGGAACCCTTTGGAATGGAGAATTATTTACGAACCCTTTCGGTGCATTGTGGAGCACCTGATGCGGAAGCTATTCGCGCACTTCGTGGGAAATTCGATTTTTATTCCGATGTCACGTCAGACTCATTTTTATTAAGGTTATTTTGTTCATTTTATATAGTTAAAGGCGTAATATTGTACCTATTATACGACTAAGCTCATCTATATTTTAATAATTCCAATGAACTTTGTAAGATGCATAGCTTTCCTGAAGACGTAAAATTAAAAGTTATAACCTAACATTTAGTTATTAATTAACATTAGTATTAAAACGTAACTTCACGCCTGTAATCCCCGAAGAGGTAGGCAGAGGAATGCGGAACACTCCCACGTTTCACCAGTTACGTTTACGTCCCACTATGGAATAGGTGGTGAGCCTATTGCCATGCATCGGGC
>DWFO01005010.1:0-10889 GCA_018246595.1 Mimoniades nurscia nurscia
AAGTAACTGGTGAAGCGTGGGAATGTTCTACATTCCTCTGCCTACCTCTTCGGGGATTACAGGCGTGAAGTTACTTTTTTTTTAACATATTGTTTATAATTTTATTTTATTATTATATTTGGCATGCGGCGCTTTCTGCCTACCCCGAAAGAGTCCTGGCGTGGATAATATATTAATAATAATTAGTCGCTCCGCTTTAAATAATTTACTTTCATAACAGTAAGCATCAATTAATATGATACATTTATTCAATATATTTTGATTATTACCATGCATCGTGCCTGCTTGAAATTAAAAAAAACAAGAAAACGTTTTAAATCCAAAGTCAAAAGCAGACATGTTTTTGCAAAAAACAAAATCTCCCGTTCATATTAAAACGACCCCATGTACGTTCTAGCACTACAAGGGATGCGTAAGGGCGTGGGCCGCGAGGGGTGGAAGGGTGCGTGGTGCGTGCTTGTGTGTTGTCTGTGCGTATGCGGAGTGGATTCGAAGTTTGAAAGAACGGTACTATATTATTTTTTATTCGAATAGCTTGATATTAGAATAGCGAAACAAACAGTGACATAAGTGCGAATACTAATGGATGCGGATACCGAGGGAGGTCAAGACTCACCTGTATTAACTAAATAAGTCTGTATTAGCTGACGGACAGTCAAACGTCTCCTTGACTAAGTAGGTTGGGGGACTAGCTGATAGCGGAGTCAGAAGTCTCCCAAACCAGCGTGTATAGGAAGAATATGTGTATAAGAAGATAAATGTTGATGAAGTACATTTCTTTAAGGATTGAGACATTTGGCATTTATTTCTTCCTGTCTATCTCGAAACGGCGTGAAGATATAATATTAACAATAACGGTATTAAAATACAAATTAGAGTAACCTTATCAGTCATGACTAAGAGTGCACTTAATATTAAATCGACGCATAATAACGTGCGTAAGAACGAGACAGCATTATATCGCGGCGTTATCACATTAGCCCGCCATCGGCCCCGGTCACACGAGCCCACAGTAAGGTTTCTGTGGCGTCTTGTTTAATTTTAATTAGCCGGACCGTATTGATTGTGTGATAGGCTGGCACACTTTGAAGTTTTGTACCTTCATGGCGACCGTTTGTTTGTCTGGTGAAAAATAACATGGTCGTAATAACTTTTGTGTAACGTATTAAATTGTTACTATCAAGTTTAGAGTTTAACACATATACATAGAATTTGAAAGAGTACATAGATTTTAACACAGAGTTACATACACACACGAAGATACATAGAGTTTGACACAATAAAACTTACGCTGATACAATTTTCTTCTGTGTATCGGATATGTCGTGAAGGGAAAATTGTACATATAAATATATACTTAAATAGATATTTTTCATTATTTACACCCAGGCACACAACAAACACTTTCGCTCATCCGCAAACATTTATATAAAAAACAGGTTATTTCATTTTAAAATGTCTTCTACGAGCCCAGTGATATTTAAATAGAATAAAGAGGACATTAAGAGTTTATTGAAGACATTCCCTCAAGATAAAGGTTTATTATTACTATTAAACGTCTCGTGAATATATAAATTTACAAGATTATTTACTGCCTTAACTTACTTATGATTTTTTAGGAAAGCTTGACTAATTTCGGAGTATCTGAAGTACTTATTCAATGCTGTAAGGAAGCACCCAATAAAACTTCAATTCGTGTAAAGTGTAAGTTGAAAAATCCGTTCAAACTTTTTCGTGTAAAGTTTCAATATTTGCTTAATACTTTCTTACGTAATGTTTAATATTCGACTGTCTCGTTGGTCGTGTTAGTTGCAAGCGCGGCTGCTGATCGAGATGTCCTAGATTTAAATCCCAGGTCGGGCACTACTTAATTTTTCTTAGATTTTCTAGTAGTGACTCGGAGTCTGGTGTAGGGCAATTGACTCACCTATTCCATAATGCGACGTAAACGTAATTAGTGAAACGTCGGAGGGTGCTACACTTCTCAGCTTTCCTCTTCGTGGATTAAAGGCGTGATTTTACATTTTTAATATTTAGTATTCCGCCTACTTAGCGCCAAGACATTGACAATTTAAATCGTCCGAGTATTTTATTACGAATAAGACATAAATATTCCAAATCATATTATGTAACATACAACAATCTAGATAAACATGAAATTGATTCTAGAAAGTACAGAATATAAAAATAATATTGTATATATGAAGAACCTCCAAGAGGCATGCCACGTCTGTCACGATATATATATTCTTCAGTGACACTGTCAATCTCACTTCTAACTTGAGCTTTTACAGCCTATTCTATGTAGGACTTAATAATAATTCTAGAGGAAAAAACATACAAAATAACTCAATAAAAATGAGCCTTTTTGGAAAAATCGGCGTAGATCTCAAATCTGCCTAATGTTAGTAATAACATAAAGAAAAACGAAAACACACTTGTAGATAACACGACCATTTCAGCTGTGCCGTGTAATAAAAAAACTCCTTATCACTGATTAAGAACTGTGATAGCGTCGTGACGTCATCACGGAGTCACACGGGAAAATGCACCTTATCGCTGCGGCATAAGGTCGTATAATTTCAATGTTTGGCATTAAACAACATAGAATCATCGTTATTGCTGTCCACTTTTATATTGTGGTCCTACGAGTTATTTTTTTTTGTTGCTGCGACTTACAACTTTTTTATGGCTGTAAATTTAATCGCGCTGAACGAAATTCAACTTTATTTCAATCGCGAGAAAGGTGTTAATTTTTACACTGTTTTATAAGGACAATCGTTAATTTTGTAGCAGTTCTCACTTGATATACTTAGTTTTGAATTTATAACAGCATGCCTCTATGATGCATAATGCGGTCCACTAAAAGTTTTATGTAGTTTTTGGAACACAAACGTCGTGTGTTAGTACATATGTAAAGTTGTCCATGACCTCTGGTTATTCAGTTCTTAAGAATTCCAAGCGTCACATGTGAAGGGTCAATGATGCGAAGTGCTGGAATACAGAAAACCGTTAGTTGAGTTAAGCAAGACCTGTTCTCTGAGTAACCATGTGAGATGTTACATTAACATAATTAGTTGATACCTTGTAAATTATGAAAGGTACCACTGAACACTACCCTGTTATGGTACGTCTGTTGCTGCTGGGCAAAATACCGTCACAGCGATGCGTATTGTCTACGAACCGTGCCTAGAGGTAGAAAATAAAATTGAGCCTCACGGAGCTACTAATACCCATTATCGTTTTTGTACGTTGATAAATTTTTAATTTATTTAATCTACCGCCTACCCATCTGTCCATTATCACGTGTCAGAATAAAATTGTTAGGTATTCTAGGTATTGAGTTTGAAAAAGTCTCATTTAGGTCACAATGGCGCATAATATCCAACATTCTAATTACTACGACGCCATATAGGCGTTTAACACCGGAACGCCATTTTGATTTGTTTTTATAAACAAAATGGCGATCGTTAGGCGCGTAGACTAAGGAGGGCTTTTTTAATGTGTCGGTAATATATTAAGGCCTAAGTTTGAATAGCTAATAACACATACCTATATACAAATATTCATATATAATTTGTAATACATTACAATATGATATAATAGTGAACCTGCCTCTGAGCTGTGGGTTTTAGGTATGATTTTCACCGGGGACAAATATTTCTATGATGAGCAGACGTGTTTGTGTGAGATAGTACTACCAACATGTTAATTAATTTGTTTAACTCTTGAAATTCATTATTTCGTGCATAATCATGTCATGTTAAATCATATTTTAATTATTCCATTATCTATCCATCAGCTACAACATCCACAGCGCACAGGACGTAGTTTACTCGAAAAATTTAGTATTACTCATGAAACGCATATGTAAGAATAGTATTATGCTAACTTTGAGCATCGCTGACAGGTTCTTGCTTTTGTTAAGCGTTAGAACCTGAAAGCGGAAGTAGTTAGCCTCGAATGTTCGTAGTGGGAAAACGATCGTTAAGCTTTTTCCAAGCCTCTTAGGGCAGTCCGAAAACTTTTGACTGAAGGGTTAGCTATTATCCTATTATCTCCATCCATCTCCATCGACTTATCTATAGGCAAGACTGTACAGGCAGTACATTATGTTCAAGGCTATGCTAGTCATGAAATACGAAAGCTTCGCTAATATGATCCGTAACTGTTAATATATTAGAGTCAATTTCGATTGTATTTTGTAATTCGTTTTTCCGTTTCGTAGAGAAGGCTCAGCATGAAATCAGTCCAAGTATCACATTGCGGTCAGTCTGAAAAATCGAAGTGTGGATCGCTGCATATGTAGGCAAACCTGTAAACAAGGTGTGATTATAACATTAAATTAAATGTCCATAAATGCTCATATTCGTAAGTTAGCTTTATAATTCATGATAATTTGTCGACAAGGTGTTTCATATGTAATTTTTGTTTAGCTTGTTACTACTAATAATTTATAATGACTTAAGTGTATGTTAATTATAGGTAACACGTAACATCACGCCTGCAATCTCCGAAGAGGTAGACAGAGGGGTGTAGTACACTCCCATGTTTCACTAGTTACGTTTACGTCCTAATGTGGAATAGTCCGTTGTCATACATTGGAGACATATTCAGACTCCGAGCCATTACTGGAAAATCAAATTTAAAAATATCCAGTAATGATTGACCTGAAATTTAAAACTAGGAACTCACGATCGGCATTCCATCGGCATTACCTTCGCTTTTTGTTTCTTTCTTATTATTTAACTATTTAACATAACCGGTGATACGTGGGCGTGTACTACACTCCTCTGTCTACCTCTTCAGTGATTATAGACGTGATGTTACATTTTACTATTTATTTGGACATGCTGGGGCCTAAACGTAAACGTAGACCCATATCTCTGTCCGGAGATACCCGTCCTAGGTTCTTCTTTTTTTCATATAATTTACCTTTGAATACAAGTACCATATGCTACTTTAATTATTATCTTTTAAACCACAAGTCGTTTAAATATGCAGCTAACTGTTTTAAATGAAGACTCGCGCAAGATTCGCCATTTTGTTTTAGCGCGCCAAGAACTACTTCCGCGTACGTTTGTTTAAGAATAATAGACCGAGTTGGCTCTGTCATACGCAATACATATTTCTTTAGCTTTATCCGTTCTGGTCTATTCTTAGGGGACTACTTATTGTTTTCAGGCGTATCCTTCTGGTGCCCTCGGCGGTTGTACAAACAGCAGTTATTGCGGACATTATTGCGAACTGGACGTTTTCACTATTGAGAACAATTCGCTAAGTTCAAGAGTTAATCGTCCTTTGAATGAATGTAAAGGTTGGCACAGACGTAATTACAATATTAGGTACATTAGCTATGCTATAATAAACATCTCTAATGTTCTTCGGGGATTACAGGCGTGAAGTTACTTTACTAATGTGCGTTCAGGGACTAAACAATTTAAGATATAATTTAATAAAAAACAAATTAATTCCCCTAGACCTTTTTCTACACTGAACACACAAGTTTAATCCGCTAACATCTGTGTTTCCGGGCACTTAACATATAACCTAGGACTCGTTGAAGCAAAGATGAATAGGCTTTTCCTAGGCATGCGGGCCCATTATTACGTCGAAGCGCAAAAAATCTACGTCATGTATAAATAAAATATGTGTTTATTATAGCTATGTATGTGTGTGTATCACCCGAGTGTTACAATAGACGTAACATCACGTCTATAATCCCCAAAAAGGTAGCCAGAGGAGTGTAATATATTCCTACGTTTCACCAGTTACGTTTACGTTCCACTATGGAATAGGTGTTGAGATAGACAATAGACAATATATTGTAATACATCAGCATATACCTTGCTTTAATATGCGTTACAGCTCCGTCTGTGACGACCTTAACGCGTTCCATAGAGTCGTGTTTAGATATTTCTAGAACTTAACCATTAACGGGTGTTTATGCCTTAACGTGAATGAATGGAGTCGGCCATTTTGGTTATAACGTTGTTGTGCGGTAATTAAAAGGTTGTTGAACTTTTATGGATAGTATCTACAACTTTCGTGAATAGTAAGTCGCTTGTTTGTGGATGTTTATCTCGCTACCGAATAAATTTCTTTATTGTTTGACGGCCACCCACACGTCCTTTAAATAGGACCTTTGTGTCAGTACTACTGTAAAGTGTCTTAGGCTCCATGAGTTCTCTAAGGCATTTGAAGCATGTGAAGCCGCACTTGGCCAGCAGGGCGGACCATGGCCTTAACCCTCTCATTCTGAGAGACCCATGTTTCAACAGTGGAATGATAAAAGGGTCGGAAAATAAATATGTTTCCAGCTGTGAGTTCTGCTGCAGAGCAACAATACTCGCAGTTCTATTCTAATGTGAGGCATTAGTTGTACAAATACAATACAGAAAGCATTTTAAACATTATTGAAACGTCGGATTATATGCTGTTAAGAGCAACAGGCTCATGGGGCTCTACGAGTCAGATCTCGAGACACACACTTAACTTCACAAATTGTGTCTTTATTGTTAAATATTATTTGCTATAATGATGAAACCTAAATACCGGCTTCGGGCGTGCTTGCTTGCTATCCGCGTGCGTCCGTAAGTAGAGTGTGATTTCAACTGAGGTTATCCCAAAGCGCAATGACATGGGCCTCTTTAAGAAATGCGCAAAGATAGCTCTCCTTCAAGCTGGGAATGCATTGACCACTGCTCAAATGTTGCAAATGTTTATAAGCGACAGTGACAACGTATGATCAAGTGGTGGTCACATAAAATAGAAAATATCTCGGACAAATTCACACAGTCTCGAGTTCTTTAAATTATTTTATTAGGTATATTACTCGTAAATCTAGCTCTTTTTATAATGTCCAAACCAACCGTGGAACACATGCAAAGTTTACTGTTCTCTATAATAACTGCTTACACCTATGACATCCGTTGTTTGATGGGCGTACAATACCGTGCACTTTTTTGAAAATACTGCAAGAAAAAATAGAATTAAAAAGGCATCTTCATTTTAAATGCAAAGCAAACTTTAACAAAAATATACTACCCAGTTCCTATCGCAGATCTAGATTTTAAATCGGGTCACCGCGTGTGGGTCGCATTTTACGGGCCACTTCCACTTATTGTCTGGCCATTGACGTGAGCTTAGAATGCACAAAGGTTTTTAATAGCTTAAGTTGAGCCCTTTTCTACGTGCGAAGTTTATTTTTGTGCTTATTTGCATCATGCATTTGTCAGCTCAAAAGTAGGTTGACTGGCGAGATTTACTCGTGTAAAAGTGCTTGAAATTAAACATGTGGACTATTATATCTTATTTCTTAACAGATATTAATAACATTAAGAGCATTTAAACTTTTACACTAGCGCTTTGGCAGTGTCTAAAGACAAGTAATTGCGTTTATTGAAGATCCTAAAATGTGCGTTGCATGGCTATTGAGGGGGCCTTAATGAGTATAAATTTCACTTGACGCCGAACTTCTTCTCCATCGCATCTTTCTTCTTCTTTCTTCTTCATCAGGTCATTTTTCTTACAAAGAAAGTTACTTGCGGCGCACATTTTTTCAACTATCAATGACACGATTTATAAAAATGTCGACCCAATTTGACTTTGTTAGCGAACAACAAGAACGAACCCAAATGCAGTATCAATTTCTCGTAAAGAACAACATCATAATAACATATTTCTGGCGTTCCATTTTAGGATTTGAGTCACCTCCTAATGACAAGTCTTGAGTCTTGTAATCCAGTTAGCGGACAATGTCCGACTTAACATTCATCAAACGTATAGAGTCATTATGGAGAATTATTAGATGTCCAATTTTCCTCGCGATCTTCCTTCTTTGCCATCAAAGCTAGTAATCTTTGAACTAATAATGACTCAAGATTTCTTTCATCATTCATGCATCTATAACGGATGAATTAAAGATCCTAAATTAAAAAAAAGGAAGCAATAATGTACCAATCCTAAAAAAAACTATTTATTGCTCTTACGTACCTACGTAATGTGAGTTGAAAATATTTCTTAATGTGAAGCGTTTCGATTTAAATTTTTCGAACTCCTTGTTATTTTTTATCGGCACAAAGGTCTTGATCATCCCGTCACGAGTCCATTATCAGGTTTGAACCCCGTGCGAGGCAAAGAGCCGGGCGACTTGAAACATTGCAACAGATAACGATGTGTTTTGGAACAATGATGCATGGTTGCATTAGCCTGCATGTATGTTTTAAGAACAAAAGTGCACAGACTAAAAAGAATCGTGCATTAAGTAAGATTTTTTTTGGTTTGAACTCTTTTTTCTTGATGCGGGAATTTCACCGTAGCATCCATCTTATAGTATTTTTCTACTGCATAGTGATCTGTTTGATGTTAAATTGTAACGTAAAATCACGCCTGTAATCACCGAAGATGTAGGCAGAGGAGTGGAATACACTTAATCCAAATATATTTTTCCAATTTAATCCTCAAGAAAATCACTGCTGATTTATCTTAGCTTTTGCCTTCTGCTGTTTATTTCTAAGTGTAAATTCAATCTTGTTTCTGGAAGGTTCTATTTCTGTAACAGAAAAATAAAGTTTTATTCTTACAGAGATTTTTAATAAATGACGGCCTCGTTTATTGTGTTGGTTGCAAACGCGACAGCCGATCAAGAGTTCAAATTCTATGCATGGATAGGAATGAATTTTTCTAATTTAGAATTTTTCTAACTCGGATACTGGATATATGTCCAGTCTATGGCAATAGGCTCACCACCTATTCCATAGGGGTACGTAATCGTAACTGGTGAAACGTGGTACTGTACTAAATTTCTCTGCCTACCTCTTCGGGCATTACGGACGTGATATTACATTTATCATAAGTAAATATATACTGGTAGCACACACACCTAAAGCCACCATTTGTAATATTTTATTTCATACTTACGTCCCACAATACATAGTACTTAGAAGTTATTATGTGAAAACAAATGAAAACTATTTTCACCCGTTTTTATGCTTCCATCGCCTCTGTATGAGCTTCTCGCTCCCAATTTTTTCCGTCGATCGCTTCCACACTATCGTAGTCAGAAAAATATTAGTGTACTTTACCTTTCCTCTAAATATCGTCTCGTAGGTACCTCTACAAATAAAAAAACTTCTAATTAATTGGATACACTTAAAAATGGTTTAATTATTTCTCATCGTGCGAATGAAACTGTTTAGTCATTTTGCTTTTCATCAGAACCAATTATAACCAAAAGGCTGTTAGCAAAAAGCATAGCTTTTTTACGTTTCACACATAATAAAACAGTAACTGGACATGAGTTTGTATGTAATGTTATTATTTATTTATTTACTCTTGTGTAACATCTTAATATGTACAAAAGGGTACAAGGGCATACATACTGCCTAACGGCATTCTCTCCCACAACCCTGGGTGATCGTGAGAGTGTGTGACATTAGCTCACCTAACGACAATAAAAATATAAGATGTTTTCATATATACATACACAGACATACACTTATACATACAAGAGTGACATACATATTTATATTACAAATATTTTACCAAAAATATGTAATTTATTTTATAAATCCTCTATTCAAAGTCACGCCCGGTCAACTACAGGGTAGGCAGAGGATACTGAGTATCAAACACATATCTTTATCCTTGCAAAAGTAAAATGCTACTGCTACATTCATCACTCTATTGCCGCGAGCCGTTTTCGTTTTCTGACTCCCCCGTCAGGTATCAACACGATCGTCGTATTATATGTATATAAGTATTATGTACAATACTTTTTTAATAATAATCAACTGTTTGAAGTTTCAATATTGCGACTTTAGCCCTCCTCATTCTAAGACGACACCTGCGTCCAACTGTGGGACGAAGAAAGGGTTGGTGAATGTTTTAAGAATGCTCGATACATTTTTGTGAAACACTGTTTCGTTTCGTTCATTCGCTTCAGTGAACGATACAGTTTTTATTATATCTGGAGTGATTATGATTGTTAATATTTTTTTTTAGTTTCACAGTCCCAAAATATGCGAATTCACGTCCAAACTTCGAATGTGATAAAGACTGCGATTTTCCACTAAATTAGTAACTAATTGTTAAATAACTAAGAAAAAAGTAAAATCACGCCTGTAATCACGGAATAGAGGAATGTTAAATAACTAATGAACTAAATAAATAACTAACTATAAAAATATACGTATGTAGGTAATATTTGATATTTAGACATATGTAGATAGTTAGTGCTCGGTGTATTCTTTTAAGCTCTGAAGAACCTGAATTGGCGATATAATCACAGCTGTTTGAAATTATGCAAATGTGAACGCATGAAAGTTTCGTTCATTCGTTCGGGCAAAGTCGCGGGTGTGAATGATATTAGTTAATATTTCACAAACATTCGCTAATCTGTGTCCCGATAAATGGCAAGTCACGGTTTTTAAGCACGCGTAAAACGTTTTAAGAATTATTCTTTGAGAACGAACAGTTTAAAAGGTTAACACTTGTAAACGTATCATAAAACATCAAGAAGTAAGTGCGATGTTAGTATAATAACTGATAAAATTGGATATTTTGATTATTGTGTTTTGGTTTTCACAACAAATTAATGATTATATGTATATATAATATAATCCGCCGCCTTTTGTACATTTTTACTTTTAAGTTTTTACTTTTTATTGGTGTGCAAATAAAGAACATTATTATTATATACGTGAGGAACAACCCCACACAGCACCAAGTGGGATGCACGGTTATTTACCACATACATCAGTAATAACATCCAAGACCATTGCACACGTCAGATGATACAAAATGAGATCAGAAGACCTCCATTCAAATCGATCGAGACGTAAATACCTGCGCCGTCTTTGAACTATGCTAATTTAGTCATCAATTTA
>DWFO01005011.1:0-10888 GCA_018246595.1 Mimoniades nurscia nurscia
TAACAGAGATGACACAGCGCTTCGAAACGTACAGGCGGCCAGTGGTTTTTTTTATATTTCACGCTACGGGAACGCAATCTGCGGTCAGTGTGAAATGGAGATTATTTGAAAAAGGAATGTGATTGAGTTCTGTCGTGGCAAGGCGATTGTTATCATTGCACAGCTAGTTACATTCATGAAATATCGGAGTCCATGTCTTATGTAAAATAAAAAGTTCCGTTGAGGATTTAAATTGACTTCACAGTGTGCGAGGTCATTGATAACAGCATTCTTATTAGGCAAGTAATTATTCCTATCGGGTGGTATTAGTTCGTTATATCATGCGTTTGCAATTCACTTTCTATTTTTTTTACATCTATGCAATGCAACTATCACATTTTTTTAAAATTTGAAATCAAAAATGTTAATTGTATAGCTATTATACTTTGAAAAAGGATAAGCCAGTCGTTTTGAAATGAAATATATTGTACCTACTTGTATGATGTGATAAGAAAAAATATTTTTGTATGCTGTAACGTTATGCATTTCGTTTATTAAGACTTTTGTACCATTTTAAATAAAACGTCGCTATTAAGTTATAAAATATTCAAGTGTATGAATTACTAGCGTGTATATCGTTAAATATTTAATTGGTTTCATATTTATAACATAATAATGGATGAAATTATCGGAGCAATTTGAATGTAAAGTTTCGGTTTTATACCTTTATTTCAGAGATGCAAATGTGAGATAAATGCAATTTCGCGAATGAGGAGCGCTTTAATTTTTTATTGCTCATTTATTTTTAAGGTAGCGACGACGCAGCGAGCATTTTTCAAGGAGCCGATATGTAAGTGCAAGTTGAACATTTAAGTGCGAAAACAAAAATACATTCAAGCGGTGAGAAAAATCCAAGTCACTAACTACTGTGTTATGTGTCAACCATATGAGATCCAGTTTTTTAAAATCAAGTTTTTAAAATTTTAAACAATATCGGTTATAAGTTTTAACTTACTACAGTGAAACTAATATTTTTACAGATAAAACAATGAATTATAAATATTACTCATAGTAATGTTTCAAAAATCATTATTTAGTCTGCTTTTCTTTTTTTATTCCAATAATTTCACTTTAACTTAGCTATATGTACTGGTGGTAATTATTATTTTTCTTGCACATAAGAGAAATAAATCTTGAGTTAGATATGAGCAAAACATTTTATATTGTCTGGTAGTCTCGCGATGTTACTAGCTGGTCGATAATAGGCAGTCGCGGTAAAAAAGAGCAGCCGTCGGCCGGCGGCCACTGCAGCGAAATAGTCTAACTCACTTTCTGGTTTACTAGGTCGATTAGACTTGTATTTTTTATTTTCGTTGTTTTTATTTCTTAAAATATGTGAAAATTACAGTGAAATCGTGCCCTTCACTTTTGTTTTTAACGCTTTTCAACGAGTGCACTATGAAGGTGTGCGAAAAATCCCATGAATAATCAATATGAGTGAATTTCTCCGGTGTCTATGTTTTGACATTTTATATTACTAATGTATTCGTTTATTTAAATAAAATTTAATGTACATAAGCTTACAAATAATTCTTAGCACGTATTTGCCACGAATGAAAGTGGATGGGATAAAATGCGCACGATATATTCATCTCACACTCACGTAGAGTCAGATTTCATATTTTATATGGCCGTTATACTGCACTGTTTTTTTAAACTATTTCATTTGTATGTAGAGAATTTGTAGAGAAAATATAATTGGAACACACTAAGAAAAAATGGCGTTTTAAATTAATAAACAGAATTATACGGTTGTGAATCCAAATTAATGTGTTGAGTATAAATGATTTTTTCAAATAAACTCTTGCAGTCGAACATTTTATCAGCTTATAATTTTGGTGCCGCGAAAGCATAAACATAAAAGATTCTTGCTGCCTGAAATAATTTAACAACAGTAATTTTATGACGGCATTATATTTAAAATTTATTGATTTGATAAAACATGAAATGATCCGAATCGATTAATATGTTTATTTTAATAATGAAATTTTCCTTTTTGATTTTTATTACTTGAAATATTTAGGTTATGCTATATGTACATATATATTCGATGCTGCTTATTTTCAATATAATACGATTAAAAAAATACATGTTTTAAATATTTCACATAAAAACACCATAAAAAAAGAAAAATCACCTACCTCGTTGCAGGAAAAGTCCAATTATCTTATCCTTCTATTGTACGTTTCAGTAAGTTGTACGGCACTACTACGATACGATAGTCAGTGTAAAAATCCAGTCGCTATCTGCCCGGCTAATTAGAGCACTGAGTATCGGTTTCACTTTTATTAGCACTGTTCAACAAAAAAATATAATAATTAAAAATAATAAATATTTTTAATCGTGACACACTATCCGAATGAAGAAGTCAGTACCACAGCACTTGGTAATCGAATATCCATTCCATCACTGGGGGTGTACAGTCCGCGAGCGAGCGAGCTTAAAGCTGCGGAGCGTGCGCGTGCGCAGGCCGGTGTGGCATCGCGTTATCAGCGCGAGCGGCGCGCCGCGCGACAACAACAGAACTTGAGAGCCGATCTCAATAATAACAAGAAAAGAAAACGGTCCAGTTTCAGCGAGGCTTCCGGATGGCTCGGACGGGGCGCGGATAGTCCTCTCGCTCGCACGCACTGCGTCGTTTCGCTCTCTCTGTCTAACGGTATTCGCGCGCGGCTTGAACGATAGCACGGCTAGTCGCAAGTGCGACGCCGCCCCGTAAGCCCGCCGCCATCGTCCCCGGCGCACAATTACCGTTTCGTTTCTTTCCCGCCGTTTTTACGTCTTTAACATCGCTGTGAGGAATTTCTTTAGCGACTATAGCGCTGCGCTGTCAGAACAATAATGATATTTTATGATATCAACTATGCTTCTGACATGTATAGGTCCTAATGCATAGTAAATAAACCGTTAAAATAATATTATGATGATTTACGAGTGCTCTGACATTCGATATTCGATAAAATTAGGATGGAATAATTCGCCACGCGTTGATGTCTTTTATATTGCCTCATGAATATGTATGCGTTCACCCGGAGGATGGGTTTTAAAAATAATTGACTTGTGGTAGATTTTTGTTCTTATTATGCCTTATTAAGCCATTGAACGAAACAAGTCAAGTAGAAGTTTTCTTGATTTAAGTTCATTATGCGGAAACCTGAAATGAAGTGTAAGGTTTTGTAAGAATTACGTAATAGCTTAAATGTTAAAGTATGTTGTCGAGGTTATTATTCGAGGCAAAACTTTAAAAACCATTACTGCACCAATTATTATGAATATCTGTGTTATAAAGTGACAGAAAAGTTTAAAGAAATCTGTTAACTTTCTGTAAATGTTTTATAAAAAAAAAATATTATTAGTTTTGTTTATTTGATAAAAAAATATTTGGTACTATTTAAAAGAAGAAAGTTAATATAATTAATATTTGAGCTTCATACTAAAATTATGTACTAAGAATTTACATTATTTCACTGACATAATTGTTTTTGCCCAATGTAAAATTTATTCTTAACTGTTTTTCATGTTAGTATCTTAAGAAACTTACTTTTTTTTATAAAACAAAAAATATATTTTGTACGCCCTCAGAGTAACTCTTTGTCACTTCCTACAAGAGTTATCCTGTTTGTTCATAAAATATAACTCAATTAAGTATCCTATATAAAAATAGCT
The DNA here is from genome assembly GCA_018246595.1 of Mimoniades nurscia nurscia. Lineage (NCBI taxonomy): Eukaryota > Metazoa > Arthropoda > Insecta > Lepidoptera > Hesperiidae > Mimoniades > Mimoniades nurscia. The sequence goes on from DWFO01005011.1 coordinate 3,706, forward strand.
CTAAAGGCATGTTTCATATTACATCAAATGGTTCTACTTTTGAATAATATAATCAGTCATATAATATATAGAAAATGAGTAATTAAATAGCCATTTTATTAAAGCTTAGAAGATGAGAGTAAACCTACGACATACCACAATTTAATTCGACTATGACGGTAAGGCGAGTTTCACATACGCAACGACGTATCGCGGACGGAAATTGTTCGGGCGAGAAAAACCTTGCAATGTCGTATCGGAATCCCATCCCTAACTGTTGGAAGTTGAAATTGGAATGTCAGATACGTTAAATTGTATTTCAGGTACAATTCATGAGATAACTACACATTTAGCACTAAAAACAATTGTCGATATGGAAGTAATAATTAAGTGAACGGATTAAGGTGATGAGGTAGACAGGTGAGACTTATACGGTTACTGTCTATTCTGATAGTTATCATGTGATTAAGGATCAGTGATGTTTAGAACGAAATAAAGTGTAAGTCAGTTTATACACATTCTATTTCAACGTATTTCAATTTCAGACACCAATTCGTGAAACTTGTTTAGGTTATCGTGAGTTTATTTTTTTGTTTTCTGGATTTCACACATATCGTTACGCCTGTCACCCGTAGGGGTAGACAGATACAACAGGGACAAACAGATACAAAAAAATTCTACCAGCTACGATTCGGACGAAACTATGTATATTCGCCTCTTCTACATTGCACTTATTTAAAATATTTTTCTGTACTTTCATTACACTATAATAATCCACATGCGTAGAGATTTTTTTAAAATACGCGCATAATAAACTGAAGCGAAATATTTATTTTGCGTTGAAATATTAATTATGTATGAGAGAAGATGGAACACTTCGACAAGGTAATAAGACAAGACATATTATGTACGTTATGTTCGTGTCGGCGAAATATGAGATGATGTGAAGAAATTACTAAGCTCATTATATCAAAATCAACACCATCGTAACTCTCCGTTATGGGTACAGTCTCATCAGAAATATACGAAAATATTCACGGCTCGAAAATAATATCGTTTTAATCTGCCCAGTGCACTGGAGCTGTCGGCTACTTAGTGCATAATAACTGGTCCGAGTTTCGTGGTAAGGCCGTAATGCACGCGAATTGTATCATTAGTGGTGAAACAAGAAATTTAAGATGTACACGCAGTTGCAGCCTTCGAAAAAATTTTGTACAGAAGTATTTGCGAACTCTACTAGAAATGTAGAGCATATCGTCTATTACCGAACGAGAACGCTTGAACATATACTCGTATGTGTGTGTGTTATGTAAAAAAGATAGTTATGATGACAGCAGACCATTTTAAGGCACGTGACCACGTGCCCGAAATTGAATTTGAAATCGAGGGCAAGTATATTTCTACGGCTGAGGATTTAAATGCATTAAATGCCTTAATTTTTCTCTACCACCTACGTGATATCACTGGAAATATGTGCTATCGGAGGTCCAGTTCCTTAGGTGTGATATAGGTTTTTTATATAATAATTTATGAATTTATAGCGCGTGGTCTTTCTATTGCGATTTAACCGTCTGTAAAAGTCAAAAATCAAAATGCGATGCAATAAAAGTTACAGCTGAGCTGCCTGTTGACGATAAACGTCAATCAGTCGGCGTAACACGAAAGTAAAATTGCGTTAAAACTGTATTTAGAGAGAGGAAATATTATTACTATGACCATTTACATTTGAATTGAAATAAAATGGTTAACATTTTTTTTATATGAGAGTTCGTTATTGGCAGTGGTTGGACAGGAAGAGTTGAACATCAAACTCAGACGTGTGCTATTGGAGAGGCCTATCCAGTACTGGATGGAAAGACATTAATAATTTATATTCATTCTTAATCTTTTTTTTATAATAAAAATCTTAAAAAAAGTAGCGCAAATTAATTTTGAATACTAAAAAAATGTATTTCAATTTTTTTTCACTGGAAACGACTCCATATTTTGTTAACACGGCATTGTGCTCGCCTTGTTGGGTGTTTCGTGTGAAATGCATCGATAATGGGCGGGCTTGAGGCCCGAGGTGCGCTGCATTACTTTAAACGGACCTCTCATTCTTCATGTAAATGTTCCGAATAACGCACTTCGCCGCAATTAACGTTAAACAAGTGAAATTACGACCGAATTGCAATTAATTCGCGACTGGACACGACCGTCGGGACAGTTGGCGTAACACCAGTCAAGTGTAGGTGTACTACATAGGGATTAGCTTTTAATGAGCGTACCTAAGATCTATTTGTAGCAATAAACACGTAATCTCATATAAAATACTGTTGTAAATTACGTGTTTTTGCAGCAACGATATTTTACAGCCCTCATTTTGACTTTATGACAATCATTTCAATATTAGCAGGTTATTTGTTGATAAAACTTATATAAGAACGTTTTCATTTTCATTCGAAATGATCTTAAGGGGCTATTTCATTTAGATTATATTATTATCATGTGAAGTAAACTTAAATATTACATATAGTAACTTAATGATACCTTACTGAATGTTATGTTTAAGTTCAAGGACCGTGATATCTATGATGTTATATATTGACTAGTAAAATAAATATTTCTTATCTTATTCCAATATGTTCTTATTCCAATATATAACATATACATACATATTATACATAATACATATTTGCATCAGTAAGTAACTCTGCTATGCCGCTGAACTTCGATAATGATTCTTTCGCTATCAAATTATACCATTAAAATGTGATTGTTCAAAATCAGTGTATTTAAAAGCTATATTTAATGAGCATTTATTTGAAAAAAGAAATATTCCCTGGTCAGCAGGCACTGTTGAATTTTTGACTTAGAATTTCTAGTAGTGGCTCGCAGTGTGGATATGTGCCCTATGTGTGGCTATAGACGCGCCACTAATTCCATAATCAGACGTAAACGGAACGTCGGAGTGTACTATAGTCCCCTGTCCACCTCTTCGGGGATAACATGACGTGATGTTACGTATTCCAATAAAGAAACATAAAAATATGGCATGGCAATAGGCTCACCACCTATTCCATATTGGGACGTAAACGTAACCGGTGAAATGTGGGAGTGTTCTGCATTCCGCTGCCTACCCCTACAGACGTGAAGTTACGTTTTTTTAGACATAAAAATATGTTTTTACAAACTTTTACAATTTCTTAACAATCTTTTTTACTTTAATGTGTATGAATGATTATTGTTCATTTTCGTCTCGTCACTCCACTTCACAGGGTACGTCATTTAAGACCACTGAAGGTTAGTTGTGGACTTCAACAGTGCGCTTTTATAATTATCCTTCAATTTATTATTAATGATTGTTTGTTTCCTTTATCTCTTGTAATATTTTCTTGTAAATAACTGCCCGGCTTACTTATGATTGCGTTCATTGCTTATTTAAATGTATAAACCATTATTTTTCAACAGTGTTCAATCATCTTCTTTGTTAACGTCTGACTAGCGGGTGCGATTATATAGAAGTCATTTTACATAACGCAGTTTTTTAAGACTTTGAGATATGTCACAATAATCAAAAGCATTTAATTTAAAGCAGTAATAGTTATAATTTTAAATAGCTCATACGAGAAATTAAAATGCATTTTAAAAGTGTTCATTGACATTTATTCGAACTAAGAATTTAGTAAATTTAGTTCTTGCATACACGTTATTAGGATAGCCGGTAGACACTGGATGAGGAAAGCGGAGGATCGAGTAACGTGGCGCGCTCTAGCCCTTATTAATTAAAGCCCTTTATTAATCTAGTGAAGAAGTAAGTAACTGAATAGAAGTGTGTGTTCGAATAATTATTAATTAGAAAAAAAAATTAGGTAGTATAATTAAAAAATCAAGATCAATAAATTAATTTTACAGCGTATTTAGTATTTTTTAAATCTTTGAAATGTTAATAAGATTAATTGCATTATCCTAATAGCACGGCTGTAACTCGAAGAAGTAGTAGGCAGAGGAGTGTGTCACAATTCTATGTACGTTCCATCGATTACGCATACGTCCCAATATGAAATAGGGGGTAAGCCCATTGCCGTACATTAGGCACAAATCCGGACGCCGATCCAATATTACAAAGTTTAATTAAACATTCTAAGATAGACAAAACCATTAGCACCCGACCCGGGATCTGAACCCAAGACCCAGTCGATTGTTTAACAACGGTTTTTTTTACATATCTGGTTGCTAAACAATATTAAACTGGAATTAATGTAAACAATAAAAATAAAAATCTTACAGTCAAACACTATTCATATAAATATTGATATACTTTATTTCCCCCCATATTTTAATACATTTGAAGTTTTGCATTTCGTAGGTAACTTTTTAGGTAAAATCTGTTACACAGTTCTTTTTCAGAGCTCGCTCCATATAAAAATAATCTGTTCTCGTAGATCGACTTTCATAAATCACACTGTAAACTAATACATATAATATGTTTAAATAATCACTCTACATGTTGATGAAAATCGCTTGTACATTCCTTCATTCGACCGTACGCTATCAATCAAAAATATCGGAACATACAGTTTTGTATACAATAATTGCGTTGCATTTTTATTTTATGAAATCACTTTTTATATGTATGTCGCATATAAGGTATTGTGCGAAAAGCCTACGCCATATTAAGCTTTAGCGAACCTTGCAAATTAGTAGTACCAAATGAACCGTGTTTGAGCCGTCAATTGCGCAGTTGCGAGTATTATAGTCGAGTTGTAGGTAAGCCATTTGAGCTAGGCGTGGTCGCAAGAGACCTTAGAGAACGGATGTAGCAGCCTCGACCGCACCGCCACTGCCTCCATTCCAGATCAACGTTTGATGATAACCACATCTGAAATAAAAAATAAAGCTTGAGTGAAAAGGTCACGCAGCGGCCGCTGTGCCGAAATTAAAGTCGAAAATAATAATCATTACCGCCACAATGCGCCCAACAGGTTCAGTATTTTGACAGCCCGGTTTCGATTCACGGCTCGACTCGCGTCGCGCTCTCGGCCCTTGGCCCTCTCGGCGGCATTTCATCTGCGCCAAATAATTATAATACGATATGTCCAGAATCCGTGGTTTTTGGTGAGATAGTTTCGTATATAGCTTAATTTCATTCGCCCAACAGGCGCAGATACTTTCGCAAGCGGGAAAAATGATGCTGTAATTGTTTATTTATGAGTAAACACCAATGGTACTAATTGCTTATTTACACACCGATATAAGTGATTTTGTTATTGTTGTCGGATTGAACATTTTGTTTTGGATTTTGTGGTAATATAAATTCAAGTACGTATCGTACATACAGGTGTTAAACTTGCATTATAATGTAGCGCCATATCATTCTGTCGCAGTTTAGCGTTTCAAACATCCTTTTAACGTTTTTTTTGTTTTATTCTTATCAACAACGCTTTGGGATTAATAAATCATGAGTCAATGATAGGAATTATAATTAATTTTATAAAGTATCTGCTTGGGCAGCCGGAAAGGTACCTACTGTCGACAGATCCGCAATGTTCAGGTGATCTGATTTAATATAATCAATGTGTAAGTTACTGCGAATTAATCGCGGATATTTATTTGTCGCCGTGTCAAAGCCTTGCTGTAGATCATTACTCAGTTACAGATAAAACTGAATAATTCTGTTATACCCATATCCATTACTAATGGGTAAACGTTAGCGGATTCCGCGCTATCAGTTCCAATTGCTTAGTTCACTTTGTGTGTAGAGCGCACTGCTTCATCACGATACGAACTCTACCTGCCGTTTATAAAAATTTCTAGTCGTATTTCAATACGTCAAATTCGACTGCTATACATGCATTTTAATATGATAAATGTGCCTTGCAACGAAACCGAGCGCGTATCAATTAGTCCCGCGTAATATTATGTTTGCAAAGTTAGAGATAAAACTTTGAATACGTAAGGTACAGCTACAAAGGTGGGGTCCAATTAGCGGTATTGTAAGTGGGTCGGATTATTATAATATAGGTTCTTTACGGTCGTTAATGGTGCGGCAGAAGCAGGATACGTAATGAGCAACAATCGAATCTATCGATGTGCGGTTTGCATGGTGCGGGGGGGTGCGGGGAGAGGGGGCGCGAGGCGCGCGGGCGTGGTCGGCGCCGGCCGCTCTCCTTGACTCCAGCGTCAAGCATCGCATGATCTCTGCTTGTATGTTACGTTCGAAAGGTTTTGATACTTTAAATTATTCTATGAAAATTTTTATATATTTATTTGGGTTATTCAAAATGTATAGATTTTATTTATAAGGAAAGAATATATAATGATAATTGGCATTAGTAAATATTGGAATAGTTTTTGGTACTGTTTTGTTGGTTATTGGTAAAGTGAAAGTTTCCCATCTTACATTGCTTAAAGAAATTTACTATTAGAATAATATGTGAAGAGTCACAGTATTTAAGGTCTCCATGCTATCCAGATTTGAATATAATTAAGCAATATGATAATCTGTATATCCTATATAAAGCCTATATCGTATGAATACTTTAAGAAATTAATACCAATAGGTCTTAATACCAATTAATACCTTAAGAAAATAGAAAAAAAGCTTCTTAATTTACAAGGAAATTATTTACCCGACAACCATATTTAGCAATAATTGTAAACCGTCATATAAATTAACAATGGTTAAAGTCATAGAAAATCTCGATTGAATTATTTATTAAAACAATATTTATATGGACAATAATAGAGTCACGAGTGAGAAATTAGTTTAAGTGTTTATTAGTCATATATTCGATTTCATGCAATGAAAATATTTAAATACAGAAAAAAATACAATTAAGTAGCAATTGATTACATGCACGGTACACATGGAATAAATTCAGTTCAGTTTCGGTGCATACAATTTTCTGCAATAAAAATTGCAATTTGCTTATATGGTGGAATCAGAAAAAGTATCAAGAGGTCGTAGTCGCGGTACGAGTGGAGTGAATGTGGCGACTGTGGCGGTGGACGGGCGCGGTGATAACGCGGCCCGCGCGCCGTTATCAACCGACTGCAGACTAATATCGTGCTCGAACCTGCATGCAACTGGGCCTTTGTGTAATATTGTGCCGCAGATAACATAGAGCACCGCTCGATGCAATTGCTTCCTGCATTACAATCGAATATTTCGTCGATTGTTACAAGCTGAGGTTATTTTTTTGTGAGCAAACGAATTTAGTAT